>NJDC01000090.1:110941-157831 GCA_002245475.1 Calephelis virginiensis
ATGGATCACTTTTGAAGTTTGCTAGTTTCGGTAAACCCCCATATTGTTAACATGTTTCCAAAACTTGTACCACAAATAACAAAAATGTTAAGATTAAATAAATTTTGCGTCACCACTGAATCCTAATTAGTAGTAAAAATTAATGAAGAAGTGTCAGCCGTTGAAGTTCCTGTAACTTTGTTTGGCTACGTTGACAGGTGAAATAAAGTCATTTTGTTACCCACGATGGTTCGGGTCTCCTGTGTGGTACCATTTGAATTCTTGCCAGGCAGCTCGTCAGAGGCGAAAATAGGTTAAATAGATCATTACCAACTATACCAATGATCGTAAACAGCTGTGCAGCAACTTGCCCGAGTAGGGCATCCTCTTCATTACTGGCTCTTTCGGGCATAGTAAAAGAGTTTGACATATAATATATATGATACTTACCCGAGATAGGATAGTAGGGGTAGAACATTAGGCCTAACAGTCCGACTACAGGGCGGCGACGCTCCTGATACATCTATGGTGTAGGTAGGTTGTCTTTTACCATCAGGAGGGCGGTGTGCTTGTTTTGGTGCCTTATCAAACAAAAATAAAACATAAATAACCTTATATAATTATGAAACAAATATTATTTTCTTGTTATCACGCGACCGTCTAGACTTATTATCAAAGATTTTTCCATTATTAATATCGTGTCTGTTTTTTTATCAGGGAATAAATAGCCATTCTTATGATGCCTACCCACGGTTGTGGTTTTGGGCCGAAAATGATGTCACTGCCCCTTCATGATCTATTTTGGGGAAACGTACCTTAGTTTGACTTATTTATATAGGGCGTAGTCTAGCTTAATACACCTAACGCAGCCAATCAAAGGCGAAATTTGATTCCGATTCTAAACAGATTAACTTGCATTTTTTGTGTTTTATGTGTCACTTTCCTTTGCAAGTAAACACCCACTTGAAATTAAGTTACTAACCTGTTGTGCTAAAACTAAACTAAACTTTAGAAACGTTTAAAAAACCTTAGCTCCAGCTATTTCTAGAGAAAACTATTAACTAACTGTTGCAATATGTTTATTACATTTTTTATTGTATGTGTAAGCATCGAAAACTAACACCATATCACAACATTATACCTCAAATTTATGTAGTTTATACATGTCATTAATTTATTCCGATATTTTATTTTCATTTTAAACCTACTGCCACACTTCTTTTACTGTTTCTGTATTAAATAATAAAACCGAACAAAGTCCTTTCGTGTTAAGTTTTCACGCGACCGTCTAGACTTACTATCAAAAGTTTCCCATTTTAAAACACCGTTTAATTTTGATCAGCAAACTTCAAGCTTTTCTTTTATCGGGGATTCAATCGTGATACTTATGTGATTATAACTGCCTTCAGTTCTGTAAAGATCAATATCTAAAAGGGTCAGTGCACCAGACTATGCTGCTTTAACTTTAAGCTTGAGCGCATTTTATACGACTGTCTAAGATTTCTCATATTTATGTGTAATTTTCTGACAATTATTAGCGATTAGATTCAAAAGACGGTATCTTTAAAGAGGTTAGAGTTTGAAGTTGATGGTTTTGGATGTAAAAATGTGATGACCCTAATAACTAACTGCTAGGAAAGTAATCTAATAAAATTAAACATACTCTTGAAATAAAAAAACAATTTCTACATTAGACACTACCATTTATCCGCCTTGGGATGTAACTACCCTGTCACTCGATGGTGGTTATTTAAATTGGTAGATTATTGTACTATTGCAGTTAGTCATGACTAGGCGGTAGAGTGCCGCAGTAGCTTGCCTGGATTGGTACCATCACCTTTCCTATTCTGCCTTCCACCTCTGTGGTCTTGTGGTTTGGTAATAAATAGGGCTTCACGGGTTCGATCCCGGGTTAGCAGCAAAAAAAACAAAAAAAAAATTCTTTCAATTTACTAATAAAGATAACGTTGCCCGGTAATACAAAAAATTGCAAGCTATCGCCTCGGTCTAAAATTTTTTTATTTAAAGCAATTATTCGACCATAACTATCTTATACTGGTACTCTTCAAATTATTTTTACCAGTTATGCCCACCTCGTCATTAATAAAAATAACAAGAGGTTAGCAGAGGTTGAAAAAAGGCACCCACGACCAGCTGAAGACACTAAGTCCCACAATGTGATAGGTGGCAAGCCTATAGCCAATCGGACACATATATATTCCCGGGCAACGTTATTTTTATTAGTAAATTGAATGAATTGAACTGATCGAGTCCGAAGCTGGATCGCTAGACCACAGAGGCGATATTATATACCTAATAGGAATTTATTTTTTATTGCTATGGTAGGTTTTGTGAAGCAAAACAAGCAGACGAATTTCATTTATTACAAAGTTTGAAAAATTTAATGTCAAAAGAATTTGTTAAAACGTCTATATACCTACTACCAGTTACGTAGGCTGTATTTAAGGGAGAAATAGGCAAGAAACCCCAAAATTGCTCTTTTCAACAGATAGGTACATAAACTATTTTTTCCGCGAAAAAACTTTGCCGTTGCACTAATGTGGTTGTATCTCGCAGGGGCCGGGACTTTCGCGTTGCAATGACGATGCAATTCTCGGTCAGTGAGATTGCTCAAAGGCCCTAACGCAAAAAGGAACCGAGACCGAAGTAAACTAGTTCAATTATGCGAGTGGCCTCTTATTTGTTACTAGCGGCCCGCCTCGACTTTGCACGGTTATGAAATATACATATAAATCTTCCTCTTCAATTATTTTATCTATTGAAAAAAACCGAATCAAAATCCGTTGCGTAGTTTTAAAGCTTCAAGCATACAAAGGGACATAGGGACAGAGGAAGCGACTTTGTTTTATACTAAGTAGTGATGGAACATCCACCCACTAGGGTTGCTTTGCAATAGAAGCAAAACCTATGTCTTGTTTCGCCTTACTCCTTAGTCCTACTGTGAGAGGGCTTTTGATAATTCTAGTGGCGGAAGTTAGGCTTAGATCTCCAGTCAATAAATCTGTGTTTTGGTAAGAAAATAATTCGTGGCATATACCGCTCCACACCAAGACTTTACTTATTAGAATTTTGAATTTTCTTAAGATTTAACTGGTTTTACGGGTTAAGCTATCCGAAAGTTAAAGCCATCGTTAGCCTTGAAACTAAAAAACTTATCTCTTCTGATGTTAATAAGGACTGTAGCGTCTATATTTGTATTTGACTCGCATGTCGACATTTGAAAGTTTCACATAAAAGAAGAAAGTATATGAAAAAGTATCTTCACGCCCATATCCCCGAAGGCACAATCAGGGTATTAAGTCCCACAATGTGAAAGGAGGCAACCCTATCGACAGCCGGGCAAACATCCAACCCCGGAAAATTTACTAGAAAAATGAAAATACAAATTTTCTAGTTTTTAGGTTATCTCGATCTCAATAATCGAACTCGGAAGTCCGACGCCGGACCGGTAGACTTCAAATGCGATTATTATTTTATTACATTATTACATCATTTTGATCCTCCTTCAGATTTCACTATAGGCTCATTGATATTATTGGACCGTTACCAAAGTGTCATAACCTTCAGTATTGCCTTACTGCTATATACAGATTTACATGTAGGCCAGGAGCTTCACGATACAAAACTGATATACTCGTAGTGTGAAATGCATTTGTCACCAGTTGGATTTCACGCTTTGGTTGTCCTGAAATTGATAACAATAGATAAAGGCGTTACGTAAATCCGTGGAAACAGCACAATATTTATAAAGTCAGACGGATTTTCTGATGGCAAGAAATACTCGTCGCCTAAACGTGTTAAAGGCAGGACGTATACCTAGTTCAAACACTTGGCCTACTAATCACGTTCAGTGCAATTTTTTGAATTTAAAAATAGGGAAATTCCTAAACACTAAAAATGTTCAAGTTAGACTTAATCCTATGTGTGTGTGAGTCAACGTGTTTCTTTCTGATCGTGGATTTTATAATTACAAAAGCTCGTCCCTTGAACAGCCTGTATGATCAATGAGAACTAAATCTACGTCTATTTCTGGCTTACTTCCTGTAGGAGAGTAGGGACCGAGGGTGACCTTGCACGTTAGCGTGTTAGACACTAAATGGGCCCTAAACGTGACGTGACGCCTCAAGCTGTAGTAAGATTCGTTTTCGCTCGTGCTCGCATGTCAGCACGACACCCATTCATGTCTGTGGCCTTGGTCAATGACTCTTGCACCTATAATTGTTATGACTGCCGATAAGCTTACTCCTTACACTCACACGCAAACGGTTTCTTTGATATGAGTTTTTTTATCTATTTTGTTTCATATATTTTCTAACTGGCTTTTTTATTGTCAGTCCAGCTTCATGGATATCCCCTTGTCGTCCCTGTAACATCTATGATGTCTATAGGCCACGGAAATCTCTTGCCATTAGAAGAGTCGTGTGCGTGTTAGCTAACACCTAACATAAAAAAAGACTGCGGACTGCGGTTGCCCATCTTGATATGGGATGAACTAATAACACGTAAAAACCAAATTCAATAACCTGTCTTCGTTAAGATGGTGCTACTTTAGATCAGTATTCAAGCAACTATTGTAATTACTGCAATAGTTAATAAAAAAGGCATAATAACAAAACTCAAGTAAGCTTATCTCTATTTGCAGATAGGTTATTAAATTACCCGTCTGTCTTGATAGTGAATACTACCTAGAGATGATTTAGAAATGTTTAAAATTTTTCAGGTTTCACTTTAGCTGCTCAACTTTTAACGATATTTTGCTACTTCTTCTGGTCTTATTTTATAATTATTTTTTGAAGTGATACTTCTTTTGACGCGATTGGGAAAAATTATGAGAGTGAATTTTTACGATGAGCGCGTACACCGACAGATAAATGTGACAGTCTGAAGTTAGTTGCTACCGACAGAAAAAAGCAACACCCTAAAGTTAGTTGCGAATCTTTTTATTTTTTATTGCGTCCGAACCGTTAGAGTTAGAAAGTTGCTTCCTCAGAAGTTATTGATCGGTTACACAACATTTCTTTAATTTTTAAGAAACAAATCCAAAATGGCGAAAAAAAGATGGCTGCCATACAAATTTAAAAAGGCTGTAGATTTTTAACGGTTTGAGATGGAGATTTGCTTTCATAGTGAATATTGCTCAGTGTTACCAGGGCTTTTTGGATTTTTTAATTTTTTCAAGGTGGCGGTCATTTTTTTTTAAATTTTTGAAAGTTTCGGGTCAAATCGCCAAACATGACTTTTAAGGGGTAATAGGGGGCGGAGATTTCAAATTTTTTATTAATTTTCAAATCCAAGGTGGCGACCGGAAGCTATAATTGAAAAACCGCCGCGGCAGTCCTAGCGTAAAGGTTGTTTCTGTAGCATAAATTTTGAAAGTAATAAATAAATTGTGACATCTGATCTACCATAATCTGGTAAAAATTTAGGTGACGGCCAGCCTAAGCGAAAAAACATGGAGGATCGGTCATGATGTCAGTTTGTAGAGCCCCGGTAGCAATTACCAGAAGTTATGAAAAAAATTTCAAAATAGCAAAAAACAAGATGGCCACCATACAACAATTTGTTTTTTTAACAATTTTTAAGATTTTGAACCGTTATAGATATACTCCATCTGGGTGTCGTTTGAGACATAATCGGGGGTGCTGATTTTGAATTTGGCAGACATTTTGAAATCCAAGAAAGTAAGAGTTATACAATTTTTGCTCAGCTACCAGTACCTGGTAAAAAAATGACCAGAGGCCAGCTTTAACGAAAAAGCGTAGCGAGTCTTAGACACTGCCACTTTTTAAAACTTAGGTGGCAATTACTAGAAATTAAAAAAAAGTTGAAAATTTGGAACACAAAATGGTAACATCAAAAAACAAAATTTTCTGAAAAATTGCTATTTTCGCAACTGTTTAATGGAGTAACCATATTGGTGTCATTTAAGACAGTAACGAGGGTGCGGATTCCGAATTTGGCAGCTATTTTAAAATCCAAGATGGCGACCAGAAGTTATTGCTGAAAATCTGCTACAGCTACGATTGAGTAAAAAAATTCGTGTCATCGGATATATTTTGTTCTTAAAATAATAAATGCATAACAAACCTTTAACTTTCTTAAGCTGGACAAAACTGTGACAACACCCTGTCGAAACAAAAACAAGTGGCGAGTTCGAGACAATGCTACTTTATAGAGCTCAAGTGGCAATTACCAGAGCCTCATGAAAAAATTTCAAATTTTAAAAAACAAAATGGCCGCTGATAAAAACCAATTTCCGCTTAATTCTAATTTTTTAAGATTAAAGCAACTCAAGCTCACATTGAGGCCGCAGGCCGAACTGTGAGCACAAAGTGCTACTTGCGAACTGCTTGCAGCTCGCGCAGCACGCGATATGAGGAGTTTGAATGAGTATGACATCTAAATACACTCGAATAAGTTCTTACAAGCGAGAAAAGACTTCACCATTATTAATTTAACTTGGTGCTATTATCAAGATTCAATTTGGAGGCTTAGCGCTTATTTGAAAAAAATAATTTGAGTATCGATTTAAATGTCTAAAGAAGTTGACTGAAGCACCGCGAGCTGTTTGCAGCTCGCGCAGCACGTGATATGAGTAGTTTGAATGAGTTTGAACTCTAAGTACACTTGAATAAGGGTTTTAGCGAGCGAGACAAGCGAGAAAAGTACCAGTCCCTTACTTTACTTGGTGGCATTTTGCGAAATTCTATATGGAGAATGCACCTATGGGAAATACAGTTTGAGTGTCGACTTCAATGTCTAAAGGGTGTTGTCTGAAGCACCGCGAGAAGTATAACTTTTTACGTGCGTACATACTCATGTACGCACACTCTTTTTATGATATTGAAAGGCAAACAAGCACACGAATTTCCTGATGGTAAGAAATTCACGCCGCCTAGTGACACAAAAGGTAGTAATGGTGCGTTGCCAACCTGAAGCCGGCATGTTAGTCCTTGAAAAAAGTAAGTTTACCGGCTGCCTAACCAAATCGGAACACGTCAACGGCAAGCACAGTCGTTTTGGTGGCAGGAGTAGGTGAGCCGGCGGCCAATTTGGTCATCTGCTGACATAACTGTTTTATGTTCTCAATGTGTAGCCGCGTTTCATTCTAGTGGTAGATTTAGTATTTTATAGACGCGAGACAACTGACTCTTGTAGGATAATGTGCAATGTAGATATTTTGATTTATGCCCGATGGGATACGCTGAGCGACAGTACTCGCTCGGTAGGTATATACATACGATAAAAGAAGACGCAAACAACTTTTTATACTATTAAATGGACGACAATTGGTTGGACAAGTATTTCTCAACTAAAAAAATACATCCACGACGAAAATCGTGTCGGTGCAATAGTAGGAATGTAAGATATCTGGCTCCTTTGCTACAGCACAAAGTATTGTAAACAACTGCTAACTCTGACACCTGTCGACTGGCTCCAGGAGTGGAAACATCGGAAAACATAAATTAAAAAAAAACTTTATTTATTCTCTAGAGGGCCACAAATTCCTAAAATTGTAGAAAATAAACCACTAAAAATTGTATGTATCAGTTTTTCTACTACAAAAATAAAAGAAACGCAGAATTGAAGTGGTCCAAATTACTTTCTAAGAAATTTGACCGATCAAATACCACCAACGGAGTTACAGTTACCAAAAGGAGCAGTCACACAGAATACCAACCAGTTCCATGTCTATGTTTACAAACCGCCCTACGCCTGTAATTATAAACGTATTAGGCGGTTCAACGACCTTAGGGTTAAGGCCGTTGGACACTTAAATAAGTTTTAGGCTGATAGAGTTCATAGAATTTGGCAGCGAATACATTTTTATAAGAGGCTAGCTAATATTTATATCGGAGACTTGGATATTCAGCTTTTTACGTCTAATTTACCTGCTACCAAATCAGGTCACGATAATGGCGGGTGCTGACGACTTCATTTTAATATTAATAAATTAAATGTTACCATTTCGGATCTCCTTAGTTAACGAAGTCAAGTTTAGAGATTCGGCGATAAACTTATACTTGTCTTATACACGTAGTCTGGTGGGCAAACAGTTTGGGAATTGGGATCCTTAGAAAAAGCCCGGAAATAACGCTAGTTAAAACTACGAGGTTGCAGCATCTGCGCTGCCTCTAAAAACCAGTAAAAGTGTAGTCTCCCACATGGGATTGCCTATTATATAAATAATTTTTATTTCCGCCTCAAAGTATTAGAGGATTTAATGTTCATACAACCATTATACAAACAAACAACTCTTTAACAATTTCGTAACGTGAAAATATACCAAATGATAACGATGAATAATGTCAAGTACAATAAAACATTGAAGTAGCGTTGGGTGGAGGAAATCAAGGGTATAATTATGTTGACAATACATCGGGAAATTGCAAAAACTATAGACAACAGTATTTAAACGACCTTGAAGACATTCAGTTATCAAACATGTTACTGATAAAATATTGTATTTCTTAAAAATCTAATACTGAGTGGAACAATTATACAAAACTATTAGTGTTCACCTGTTCCTCTGTGTAGAATGTACCATCTGCATTACTTCCTGGTAGCTCATAGGAGGCGAGCCAAGGGGAATGGTTCCTTAACAACAAGACCATCGGTGGTAACAACTTTCCCGGGGTAGGATTTCACCGACTTACTATTTCTACCACACCAAAACTATCGTGTTCCGCCGACATAATTGCACATTAGGCCCAACCTCCCTGGCCACAGGACAGCTACGCACATGTAACATTTATGGTATCTGTAGGTCACCATAAGGAGAACTGTGAGCTTGTTCGGATCTCATCATACAAAAAAATGAAAGGAAAGTTAGGAAGGAAGTTTAAGAATGAAATACAAAGTATGTATTAAATATATATATGTATATTGTGAAAAATATAAAAAAATTAATGTTTATACGTATCACTTACAAGTAACTTACGTTCCACTTACAAGTCATAACGAATGTACCATTTTTTTGTAGAATTTCAGCTCTCAAATGAACAAGTAAATTATTCCTTAAAAAAGGTAGGCTATTTTTATCCATCGATACCAAAGAATTACTGCGGGATAGGCAAGAAGGTTTGTTCATATTGTAGACTATACAACGTTAAGTCCTATGATAAGAGCTTCTACATTCTATAAAAGATAGCAACATATACGAGAGTCAAGAAATACTGATGGTGCACATAATATCACAAAATATCGCAAAATATAAAATAATGTTTTTTGATAATTTAAATAAAGGTAAATCTATAAAAATAAGAAAGTTCTCGTCATCTATGTGCTATGTATTTGTTTGTAGGGCATCTACTTCATGCAAGTCCTGTCATCGTCGATGATTTCTTTAGGAAATCCGTCTGCTTGTTTCCATTTGTATCCCATAAAAAAATAGTTTCCTATTCCACATTTTTGTGGTAATATTTTTCTCATATAAAGCCGTAAGTAGATAATTTATGTACATTTAATTTTGAGTTCAAAACCGACGTAATTAAGGTTGTTTTCGATCAATCAAAGAACATTATATCCACACCTGAGTGAACATGTGTGCCAATATCATAAGTGTTCTTGCTTGATTGCGTTCAGCCTTCGCCAGAATGACCGTTTTCCGACGATTTTTCTCATAATATTTACACATTTCTACTGCAGTCAAGGTTTGCTGGTAGGAAGCGGAGACCGCGCATAAATAAGAGTTTATTACTTGTTTTTCTGATAATAGATGCATAAGCATTTAACTGCAAATACTCGTAAAATAAGCAGCGCATAAAATTTTGTATCTAGAAATCATTTGTTTTGCTAATTTCATGGATATTTATTGCAATTGATGCGTAAAAGATAGAGACGAGGTAACCCCATCGCTCGCTTTTAGAATAGTCTAGTAATATATTTTACTTAATATTTCCAATGAAGTCAAACTCAGCGTTAAAGTTTTACAAACGTTTCGTTTGAATTACAAAACCGTCGCGATCGTATTATTCTGTCGCCATAACTTTCTTTGTCTTTACCATTGTTCTTGATAGTACTTGGTTAGTTTAGTAACCTACCTTTCCCTACCGACTTAGCTTCTGGTTACAGTTATCATCTTCTTCGCCTTTCTTATCCCTAGGAAATCCATATCTTTAATTGTCTGATAAAATAAATAAAAAAATATTTAATATACCATATTCGCCACTGTGGTCTAGCGGTCCGGGTATTGGACTTAACTTCATGAGGTCCTGGGTTCGATTCCCGGGTCGGGCAACAAAAACAAAATGTGATTTTTCCATTTTTCTAATAAAAAAAGTTGCTCGGGATTGGATGTGTTCCCGGTTGGCGATAGGCTTGCCACCTATCACATTATGGGACATAGTATCTATCCACTGTATCAATTGTGTTCCTGTTCTGAACAAGTACCAAATCAATTCAATTCAATTCATCTTTCACGTGGGCCACAAAAGTTGAAAATAATCTACAATTTCTAGTTTTCAAATAATCCTATAACTTATAACCTTTTCTTTGAAATGGCTAATATGTTTCTAACCTCGCAGTATTTACAACTTCACCGAAATATATAGCTTATATCCGCTGCTGTGATGTCAGAGCTCGATATTGTTGTGTTCCTATTTGAATCAAATAATCTCCCATGTGTAACCTTTGTCCCTAGCAAATGATTGCCTCAAATCATTGCAATTGTCCACAAATGGCGGTGCACTAAGTAGCCGTTATCTCCGCTATTACTGATGCATATTTATGTGAATGATGTCCGTTGTAATCAGGTTGTGTCATTTTTCTGTTAGGGTTCCGTAGCTAAACGGTGTGAAATGGAATCCCTAAAGATTTGACATGACCTTTTGTATGTTGCTGTTACTTTATTTGCTAGGTACATCTAAGGACTACAACGTTGAAGTATCATAGGCAGGTTTATTCAGGATCCCTCAAAGTTAATCGGCTTAAATATAGACACTTGAATAGCGGTAAATGATGATTAGATGCTCCCTCTCTAGCTTTTAAAATAAGATAGTGAAAGATCTTAGTATACGTAATGTACATATCATTGACAAGTAACAGTAGACTTAACTTAGACAGGATATTGAAAGTAAAAACTTTTGCTGCTTGTCACTTGCTACTATCAATAGTAAATACTTTGTGGTTAGAACAATTTGGAAATTATTATTGGTATTAAAATGTCCAGGGATGTTTGCTACAATTATTTAAATGTTTATGTATGTAACAAAAAGAACTCATGGCAGAGCTAAAACTTTATTTAAGAATGATGAAACAGAAAACCATTTCTATTTCTCTACCTAACAACATAATAATGAAACTACAGCTAAATTTGATGGTGACTTCTCTGCGGTAGACACTTCGAATCGAAACCTCGCCTGCATTTGTGACAGGGCAGGTAAAAAATTGAAATTTTGCAAGGCATAAGAGTAAATTCCGCAATGTGTGGTGAAAAAACTTTGAACAATTCACCATAACTCAACTAAATTATAAAAACTAACAAAGTTCCTATGACATTTAAGTTTATATTATTTATTTCTATTAAGTATATAATATATAAGTGCAAACAAGCACGAAGCTATCTTAATAATAAGAACCAACCATAGCCTGTAGACACCATAGATATTATGAATACTATTATTATAATGAAATACTGACGTAAATATAAGTGTAAGTATAAATATAAGTGTCTAATTTGCCCTCCAGATCGAAATTTTTGTCCAATACTAAATTTGTAACATTAAAGTTATTTTTCTCGTGTTTGGAATAAATTTTATACATTTTGAAGAAAAAAATTCACCTCACACAGGGTTTGAACTACTCTTAGCTTTTGCTAACGATGCAACGCTCTTACCACAAACAGCTCTTACCATTGGAGATACTGAAGGCTTTTATATGTGGTCAAAATTTTTATTCTTTTTCTAAGATAATTATGTCCTATGGCTACATAGCTCTTTTTAATACTGCGGTAACACTTTTAAATAAGTTGAGTCTGTTGACTCAAATGCCGAGGTGAAATTAGTCTTTCGTTAAAATTAAAACATTGTTTCCGAAAAGTCTTCACAGACGGCCGTCCTTACAAAGCGATACCCTTGTAAGTACTGCACCATGATGTGGCCACATAAATGGGATAAATAACCATTGTGTAGATGTTGTGCAGCAGGTAGAGTCGTCAGCCCCCCGCCGCAACATTAACTCCTGTCACAACATAAAGAGGGACTCTTTGTTCCGAAACCGATACGAGGGTAGGGGCACTTAATGTAATACGATTCTGGGGTTGCCCATTGTTACAGCATTATTGCGCTTTTTTAAACAAGGGTAAGGTTCTTGTGTAATTGAAAATATGTCTATCTGTTCATGTGATAAAATCGTAAAAGTGTTGGCGACATTGAAGATATTACAAATAAAAGGGATAGATTAATTGCACTTTAAGGATTTTTTCACTTTTTTGGATTTTTTTCGGTGTTGCTTAAAATTTATTGCAATTTAGAAACAATCTTATATCTAAATCTATAATAATTAAATCAGTAGGTACTAAACAAGTTATAATTAACATGGAGACCATGTAAAAAGCGAAAGTGTAACAAAACTTAATTGTTATTGTGGTAAAGCACCAGTATTATTAGAAATATTGTTTCGTCGAAATCTGAATTAAGTACTACTTTACTACTAGCCTGGGTACTACTTTACCTACTACCGTAAAACTGTTATCGTTACATCGGTGTTCGCTATTGTGATGTTCCATTTTAAGTTAGTGTAACCGTAATCTTACGATTGGAGTCTCAGATAGCATCGTTGGTGACTCTAGGCGATGTGTATTCTTACCATTAGGAGAATCGTCTGCCTTCGTCCTATAAAAATGGACAGAAAGACCCAATCATTCCCGTTAAACACTTTCAAAGAGAACAGCGAGTGGTCCCTGGATCAAACTGAGAGCATGTCATTACAAATGCGCCTGAGGCTTACTTAATACTATTTTAATAGTTAACAATAATGGCCGTAAGCAGACCCTCTCGAGATGGCCGAGTTTTTAATACGAGCCACAACTACATTATACGTAATTGGTACAAAACCTTCCTTTCATTACTATCATTTGTACATTAGCTTACATTGTTGGTTAACAACCTAAAGAATGTAAATGAGTTTAAAGGTTATTTATAAGTGTAACAAATCTGGTTATTTAAAAATTTTCATGCGTTTATGACCTCGAAATATTGAGCTGTTTTCACAGATGCAAATTGAAGTTTGTTATTGCAGATTGAGTATTATTAGAAAGTAGAGAGTCTCTGAAACATTGTGTATTACTAAACGTAAATTGAGGAAGCTAGCCAGGTCTGCAGGAATCGTGATATCAAATATCTAGGTACTCTCTATCTAATCCACAAGGGACTTGGCAGGAAGATATGACTATGTCTATATTATGATGTTAGAAATACGAATACGAATATTACAAGTACAACAAAATTTCAACAAATGCTGACGATACAAATATCATTGGACGATACACACTGTTATAGCAAACAACAAAAGCAAACTAAAAATAGAAGATATGAACACACTTACATTTAGATTTATTAAACAAACTTTTTATATACCAAATACCTTAGGCCCCTGTTGTGTACATAATAGTCTATCTTCATACAAAACGGGCGAAAACGCATTTATACCTACTCGTCTCGGGTTCGGTATGCACCTGGTATGCCATCAATCGCGGTTGCACAATGACGAAAGGTTGATGTAATAGCGTTTTTTAATGTTATTTTGGTTTTATAAGTATTTGTTTTTAATTAATATGGCAAAGAACATTTACAAAATTACTACATTTGCTGTTACTGAGCTTCGCTTAAGCAGACAAGGATCGATTTTTATAAAATGTAGTAATCAAAAACTAGGTGGTAGAGTTTCGCAGCGACTCGCCCGGATTGGTACCACCGCTTTATCTATTTCTGCCACCTTAACGTCCAATACCTGCCGTTGACGTGTTCCGGTTGGGAGGGTAAGGTAGCCGGTAATTTGCTGGAGGCCTAACACCCCGGCCTCAGGTTGGCAACGCTCTATTACCATCTTTGGTGTCTTTAGGCGGTGTGAATTTCTTACCATCCGGAAATCCGTCTGCTTGTTTGCCTTCCTATAACATAAAAAAAGTCTGACTGAATACACTTGTTGAATAAAGTAGCAATTTAAATTGCTGCAGAGTTAACGAAGTGCTCTTTATACTGTCTCTAAACCACGCACGGGAAACTTGGCATGAAGATATGTATGTATATTATGTAATATGACATTGAATGTTTCTTTACATTCTGGGGTAGAGAGACGTTTATTGGTCACTTGGAATTGAGTACTGATTTGTCTGTACTGTCTTCAAAATTATGATTTTGAAAAAAAATCGTTACGCTCGGTTTAGTATATTCATATTCGTACAAACAGACAAACATTCTTCAAATGTTAATAATATCTCCTGCTCCCTTATCAAGGTCATTTTATTTTTTATTTTCCATCGATTCCAAATGACGAGGAGTGATCACTTCGACTGTATGTTATTTTTTGTATGTTTGTTATACGCGGCTAATAGCCAACCGATTTTGATGGTTCTTGTACAGAAAGATAAGTCATTATTTCGAAGTGGTCCCATATAAATTTTATCATAATTCTACTAGTCATTTTTCAAGTTGTAATTGAACTGCATATTTTTTATGCAATATGCAATTTATGGTACTGCCAAAAATTGGCACTATTAAGTACGAGTATAACTCAAAAACTGCATTATTTGCAATCTTTCGAATAAAGAATTATCAAATCGCGACTAGGTAGCTAATGAAATGGTTAGATTCGGTTATTGCAGTTTTAGTGCGTATAATAATTTTAAACATCTTCAACCAAATTCACTCTTCTACAGTTTTATTACAAGTATGGGTAAAAATCAAAATAAATCCAAATTCCAGTCAATCACAAACGTTTCTAAACCTTCATTCCAATTCATTACCAAAATCTGGCAGCGTTCACCGACCAACACTGAGCATTAGTCACGCGCGTGTGGTGATCCATTGTTCCCTCAGTACCTGCTGCGGGTACATCACTGCCCATTTCTACGGCACTTTGCGAAAATTGTTTTATATCGATTTCGGTGTCAAGTCAAATTGAATGGAGATTATTTTTGACAATATACCGCGAAATCCAATTTGCCGCGCTACAATTGTTAAGTTGATTTAAATCATATTTCGGTAAATTGAATTTTAAAGTATCGTTTTAGGTGATTTTGTCTGCGAAATATAGAAACAAGCAGTACGCAGTAAATAAGCAGTCGTAACGCCGAATCGCAACATGATTATTAAAATGTTTGTAAAATTAAGAAAAAACAACATGGCCGGCGGCAGTACAAAGTTAGTTGGACCAATGGTTTCTAAGTACAAAAAAAATGTGATCCGTCACGGGACGCTTGGCAGATGTGAAACATCGACATTATTTTGTAAAAGTAATATGCAAAAAAGTACAGATTGTGTAGTAAAGTACAGTACAAAAAGTACAGTAGGAACTAAATATGTCATAATGATAAAATAAAATATTACGATAGGAGAGAATCGCACAGTCGATTGCGCATGGCGACGCGTCGCCACACCGTACACACTACGGCATATAGACTGTATATATATACCATCATATATTTCATATCACGCCAGAAATTTGTTTTACGTGCGCCTATAGATGTTTCACATCAATAAATATCTCCGAGTAAATTACAGAAAATATGATATGATACTTAACCGGTTTACCGTCTATTTTACGAACTCTCCTGACTGGAACACAACAATGGCACTCAGTGATCTCAAATGTCAGAAAGACAGAATAAAGATAAAAGAGAACATTTTTTTCTTTATTGCACACTAAACAAATGAGTAAAAGACTTTTAAATGAAAGTTACATCGCTAATGACGTGTTAGCTTAAGTTTTTCGAGGAGTCGGGACCGACGGCGGGCAGCAATACAAAAATGGAAATAAAATGCTACTCAACTTGCCTTTTCAATTAACCACAAACTTATTAACATCGTTGTTCAGTCAACGAGTCATTGCAAAAAAGTGTAAAGTATTGTTTTGCGTTTTTGCAGCCTTGCCCCAATATCCTAGGAGTGTGGGAATCCCATATAACAATCATCAGATGCAATTATTGAGTAATCAATGAATATTTTATTGTTTTCATTCGATATCTTCGTTTTTTATTGAAATGGACATAGTGTCATCATTCAATGGCTTTCTGTGTCATGCCGCTTTAGCCTGACAAACCATTAAAACAGTGTAAATTGAACTGATATATAAAGTTATCTAGTTTGTATACTCAGAAAGCTTAGATTTGAATGGCATATCCATGTAATATTTAAACTTTGTATATGCACATACATACAATTCAAACAACGACGAACGAATAGAGGAGTGTCAAATTATCTAACAGTCAAACTATAGGTAGGTATATGGAGGAGTGTAAAAAGATAATATTTATTTCGTAATGTGTTAGAAATCTATTAATTAGTAAATGTAATAATTACAAGCACTGCCATATATTACACACATACATCAGTATTCTTTGTTTTTAATGTAAATCTGATGACAAATTAAAAAAAGAGATTAATATTCGTCTACTAATTTTACTACTAATATTACCGTCTTCTTAATAAACGTAGACTAAATTACTCCAAACTTTAAGCTGATATTACATTCTCTTCAAAAAATTTTACGGACTATACTTAATGATATCTTGTAATACTTACATATGTTTATTAATGTCAAACGTAAATATAATTTTATTTGACCGCCTCGTAGGTTGAGAGGTTAACGAACACGCCGAAAAATACCGGGGTTGAGGCTCGGATTCCATTTTCGAGCAGAGCAGACTTACACTATGTGATGAACATCTAAAGGTTTGCATTTCGGGGTCCGGGTATTTATAAAATTTGTTTCAGTAACTATTAACAACTAATAAAAACTAGTAGTATAAATAAATATTATAAAGCCATATGAACTAGTGTACTGTTGTGTAGATTCACATAATGCTACTCGTAGTGCCAAAATCAAGTGATACTGTTTTAAATTCAAGATACCAATGGAACTTAAGTTTAGAGACACTAAGTAAAAGTTGATGGACTTAGACACTGTAGCTTAGAAGAATAAAATGAATTAGAAGTACTCTTTAGTCTATAAACTAGATTGTATGAAGAATGACGAAGAAAATACTCGGTAGAGCTTCTTATGGAGAAAAAAAAAGTAACTATTGAAGTCATTATATTTATCGTTTTGTACCACCTACAACACAAGCGTATCAGGTCCTTACATATGAAATTGTTGTTCTGTCGTACCTACTGGTTACTTCAATCACAAATTTCTCCTCTTTGGCAAGGAATTCCAAACTGAAGGCTTATGTGGAAGAAGACCACCATCGCAAACCACGCCTGGATAAGCTGCACCATGTGGTATCAGTAATAAAACTATTTTAATCCATTTCAAATAATATGGTTGAGTTTAATAGCTTGAAAAGAGGAACCCGTTGCTGCTTTACATTACGTACATGACCAGCACAATCATGAAGGGTTTTAAATATAATCATTACCAGTACCAGTACCAGTTCTGTTTAAATCAATTTGTCTAATTTGGCCAAGGATGTTTTATTAAATAACTATGAATTTTAAAATTTGTCTCCTTGGCGACCACTAGTTAAAATAAATATAAGTAAATCAAATAATAATAAGTAACTTTTTCTTTTAGATGTAATGCAGGAAACAAGTAGACGACACGCCTAACTACGGTGTAGTTACCGCAAGGCTCGGGTTCGATTCCCGACAGGGGCAGGCATTTGTGTGATGAACATTTAGATGTCTGCATTTCCGGGTCTAGGTGTTTTATTAAATTTATTCTGGTATCTATTTAATTAAGTATTCTTTGTATTAGAATCGTTGGCTAACACCCATAACACAAGCACATAATTTGCTTACTTTGGGGTTAGATTCAATTTGTGTAACTCATCCTGGGACATTTATTATTATCATTCTGATTGCAAATTATAACCGTAATTTATAGACACCCTACTACTTGTCCTAGATTTTGTCGTGGCTGGAATATGACATGTGCTAGTCTACCGGCTACTTTACGCTCTCATAAGGAACAAAATACGGACGAACACTAACGCTATAGTGAAAAGAACACAACAAAAATATAAACATAAAATTTATTTCTTAATCGAACAGTCTACAGGTCGCGCTTTCATAACAACTTCGCAGCAAAACTTAAGTTAAATATTAAAAAAAAGTGTAATAAGTGCAACTCGCACTTATTACACCCTATGAGTGGTTAAAAAAAAAATTACGATCAAGTTCTATGAAGTGTCAAACTAAGAATTTAGCTAAGGCCTGAGACTGAGAAATATGTTTCCATCAGAGCCACCGATGAAATTGCTTTTTTCTTTTGTCGAACTCAGTTTAGGCTTTTATACCAATTTACGATTTATCTTGATAAGTAATAAAAAATAACTAAAACATATACACAACATATTTTTCACATACCATTTAAAAAAATCTACTCCGAATTCTTTGGTTATTAAACTGTAACCAAATCGGTTTTTGTAATAAAAAGGTTAAACATTCCTAAATTTAAATAAAGATGCAATTAAAAAAACGGAACTTTTTGTATGTACAGTTGATACATTACCGTGGACACAAACACCGATAAACCAAAAGCCGTAGCCTCTTAATTAATTCCTCTAAACGCTAAAAAGAAAAAAATCAGCATCGTTTCGGTCGATTTACGATATGCCACAAAAAAGTTGGGACCGGATTCAAGCGGAGCCGAGGTTAAACAGTAGTTAAACGGTGCAACTTGATATGCAGATTATGGAGATTGTACACTGACCGTGTTTATAAATATATTTCCAGCAATTAACGCACGACACTCTCAAATACAGAACTGGAGTTAAAGGGAGTTTTGATATACCAATTATTTTTTTTAAAAGAGAGAAATTCAACCGTAGTTTTTAACAAAATAATAGTATATAGCATCTGTATCTATATACTATCTGTATGTATAGTATCGCCTCTGTGGTCTAGCGGTACCACCCGATCAGTCTTATTAGTTCACTCAACAAAATATACGAGCGTCTTATCCTCGCCCGCCTTAAGACGGTCGTAGCCGAGAAACATTTGTTAATAGATGGGCAATTTGGTTTCCGAGCAGCCCATTCATGTACAAATCAAGTGCACCGCCTCACGGAGCACATACTAGACGGCCTAAATAGACGCTGCCCCCTATACACGGGAGCACTATTCTTGGACGTGGCCAAGGCGTTCGATAAGGTCTAGCACAACGGCCTAATCTACAAGCTCTACAAAATGGGCGTGCCAGACAGACTAGTTATCATCATACGAGACTACTTATCCAATCGCAAATTCAGATTTCGTGTAGAAGGTACTCTATCTAGCAGTAGGCCCCTAGAGGCTGGGGTGCCGCCGGGCTCGGTGCTCTCACCTTTGCTATACAGCCTGTACACGAACGACGTACCACGACCGCCGCGCGTCCACGTAGCCCTTTTCGCGGACAACACGGCTCTATATACGTCTAGCCATAACGGACAATTCATAGGCAGAACCCTACGTAGTGCGGCCACTCTCCTGGGCGACTGGTTCAGGAAGTGGTGTATAGAAGTAAGCCCCGATAAAAGTGCAGCGGTGTATTTTAATCGGGGCACTAGGCCATTGGAACGGATGAGACCCTATCGCAATCCGGGTACCATCAAAATGTTCGATAGAGTAATTCCCTGGGAAAAATCAACAAAATACCTAGGGGTTATTCTAGACAATCAGATGTCGTTTAAATCGCACGTATCACGTGTAACTAACAAAGCTAAGTACGTACTTAGCCGCCTCTATTATTTAATTAACAAAGACAGTAAAATGTCACTTCGTAACAAGGTGACTCTCTACATAACGTATGTCAGGCCAATCTTAGCTTATGCAAGTGTAGCCTTCGCACATACGTACCCGCCCCATCTTAAAAAGCTGAAAATGAAAAAAAAAATGAAAATAAATTTATTTACAGCGAAAACATAGAAACAGTAAAAACATAAATAGATAACAACAGGATAATATCTTATTAATTATGTATAACGCTGAGAGTTTTTAACATCTTAATCTAACGACGGTCCTCACACTAGACAAGCCTGTGTCGTGATTACAAGTAGTTTAAAATAGGTTCATGCGCACTGCCACCGGTTGTCCGTGGTACGTACGCAACGAGGACCTACATCGCGACCTAGATTTGCCTACAATAGCGCAGCATTTCAAAGAAGTATCGGAACGCTACTTTAAAATAACGGCTGCCCACCCCAACCCGGTGTTAGCATCCGCGTGTGACTACACACCGGCCGCAAACGCGCCCGCCAAACTTAGGAGACCCCGTCACGTGTTATCGGATCCACCGGATCCAATAACCGCGGCAAACGCGAGCCTCCCTCCCAATCCCAATCGGAACACAAATTCACAAGACACTACACTACACCGTCGCCGCCGGTCTAGGCGACGAAGACCTCTCTTGCGCCCGGCGCCTAACACGACGAGCTGCCACTATTCCTCCACCTAGTCCACCCAGTAATCAGAACGCAGCACCAAGTCAAGGTACGGTCTCCCGTGAGACAGCCCTTGTTGCTGGCGTTGTAGGGAACAGTCCAATCCATCTAAATAATGATGTCTCGGGCTGAGCACTCTGCTCGGCCCACAAAGCCCGGTGAAGTTGTAAAAACCACGAGGTTGGCAACACATTAGTCATTCCAAAAAAAAAGTCTAGCGGTTCAGTCGTTGGACTTGATTGCATGAGGTCCAGGGTTCGAATACTGGGTCGGGCAACAAAAGAAAATTGTTTTTTTCCAATTGGTTAGAAAACTTACAATTAAATTAAGAACTTACTTTAAATTTATTTAAATATAAGATGATAACAAAAATAAACATTTTCAATAATCCCCGAGAAAAAATTACCTGTAATAGTTACGAGAGTATCTTGTAAGAACCATTTCCGTAAAGTCAGTTTTCAATTTAAAAAAAAAATTAATCGAAACTGGTCCATTGATGTAGGAGTTACACGTCACGTCATTAACGTTTCTTACTCTCGAAAAATCTCTGTGGTTGTTTTTAATAACACTAAAATTTATACAATAGTGAAATATATTAAAGTTTGCTATTGATAAATGTTATGGCGAATGTACACACTGCTTAACATGACTGAGATTCCGCGAACGGGTTACACGCGAGTGAACACTTCAGTTTGCATCACAGCTGATTCAATTTTTGATAGACTGAAATACTAAGCCAGAAGGAATTTGATGTATGAGTGTTTGTTTATTTGTTTTCTGAAACACTAACTAGACGTAAAATGGCGGCTAATTTGACGCCCGCATTGTTGCGGTTAAAAAAGGATTGATAGGAAGTCAATCTGCGAAATTGCAAACTAATACCCATACCTACCTATATTTTGTTATGAATTTCGTTTATCGATTTTGCTGGCAGATGTGTCGATTTCCCATAGTAAAACATTAGTTACCAAATGTGACAATGTTGCATTATCAACCTTAGGCTGGGATGTTAGACCTCTTGCATTAGTAAGGTGCCCGCTGCCTCTACTCCGGGCCGGAACATGACGTTTTTGTTGTGTTAAATTGTTTCATGTTTTAACATCAATAATATTTATATTTATTTATTAAAAACGTATATCAATGTGATTAATAAAGCAATGCCGAATACATGTTAAAATATTATGAGATCCTGATGCATACAAGTCTTATTTTTGCCATAAAGTACGTACCTGTATCATTTCGCATATGTTTCATGGGTCATTGATTTTTTTTATTATTACTAAAACTCACTAAAATTTCAGGTCTGAGAAGAAAAGGTAATCAATAGCCTGTTGAAATTATGTGGAACTGTTGCCGAGTTTTGTGAATAAACACGATGTTTAGTGAACTTAATGATTTAGTTTAACTGGTTGTCTTTAAAGAGTGATAATGCAATTTAGTATTTGCATACAACTAAAACATAAATAACTGTCTTATTATTCATGTCACACTGTATGTTGAAAATCGATTCCAATAAAATTATATTTTTTTTAATTCGGGCTCCAATAAAAATTAGAATACATCTAAATAATAAACAGCCTGTTAATACTAAAAAAAGTAAAATTTAATTTAATATAAAGCTTATTTTCAGTATATCCATTTACAAATTGTAAAACAGAGTTACTTGCGGTTTTTTATTAAATGCTTATGGGTTATTACGCTAACAGTGTGACCAAGCCCTTATCGTCTCTGCGGTACGCTGTTTCGTTTTACTGTTTCAAACTAGGTATCCACACACACTTGTCAATATGTTAACACGATTTGTGTACTAATCCCAACTGAAACACAATTATTCGCCGGAGGCGTGACTTTTATACTACAACGCTTGGCATGTTATCTCATTAGGTCTTGTAAATACCGTGTAGCACCACGCCTTACGACCAATGGTGACGAGTGAATATTACAATGTTTTAGGATTAGGAAAAGGATTTTCTATTTATATAATTGATACAAACGATAACCTATTGTAAATCGACGTGGTACGGTTCTAAATAGAGAAACCATTAATTTCTAAAGCTTATTACTGGTTGGGGCATATTTGTAACGCACAAAACGCATTTATAACGCTTTGAATCAAGTCATACAATATAAGTCAACTAAAATAAAAACTACATCACTTACAAAAAAAATATTTTTTTTAACTGTTATCTCGATGTCCAAATGATGGCGTTGTTAAATAACTAGAAGCGACAAAAGAAAATATTTTAAAATTCAAAAACGGTATGTAATATTCTAAAACTGATTCCTATTCGTATTCTACTGTTTTACTTATATGAACTAATGAACGTATAAAAGCCAGGTAAAGAGCTTAACATAGAATACGGATAAATCCAAGTTAAACCAATAAAAGGGTTTTATTAAATGAAAACCTATTTGGATTCGCAGTGACCCGGCAATAGATTGTGTATGTTTAAAGGCAGACGCACATTTATATAAGAAAATGCCAATAAAATCGTTTCTGTCAAACAATTAAGCAACAAAACTCTCGCTTGTTTTGTTTAAATAAGGTCTATCAAATATATACACAACATATTTAAAATGTGCTTTACAAAGTATTTATGTTAAAACACTGATTTTAAATAAAAGAGTATTAGAATATTTTTCTAGAACGAATATCATCCCACAAAATATCTCTAACAAACACTTAAAAGTTAAATCATTTAAAACGCACTCAGCTTACCTTAAAAATGTAAATTTAAAAAATCACAAAGTTTATTGCTCGAATCACTTAATATTCAATTTTAAATTATTTACAAAATTGTTGAGTCACAATAACCCTAAGTAACGCTTAACATATTAATAACACCCATTTCTAATTACAATTATTGCGGCCATTAAAAAACGCTTCAACATGATTCAGCGTTTTTACTGCGCAGTGTACGTCGCAAACCCTTTTCCGAGCTAAGCGTGGCTTATTTGATTAGTAAACATTGTTGATTGAATTAAGGTGAACGCACAGACTACTCTAGGGATTTAGTTTTCATAGGGCTTGATTACTTTTATACGATAATTAAATAAATCAGATACTATAGATCTATATATTTGCATAAGGATGAAAGACTTTTGTTAGTAAAACGTCGCAGCTTAATACGGGATCCTATTTCATCTACTTCTATTTATTTTTTCTTTACCACTGCAAGTATCATATTATATAAGTTTTGACACAGTTTTATCTACGTTCGAAGAAACGTAATAAAGTTTATTTGTTTTTTTTATTGTAATTTTGCCAATTTTTACAGCATTTAGTTTAAAAATATAGTACAGTATTTACTATTTATCTAACAAGAAATAATAAAATGTGTTTATGCTTTATAAACAAAAAGTTATAAAAGAAGTAACTTTCTAGGAAGATTGAACGACAAAAAATGAATGTTATAACATAAAACGATCAATAAACAGTTATATTTACGAAACTTAAAAAAGTTATAGGGGATAAGTTATATTAATAAGTAAAATCAAGCGAAGCGTAAAGGAGTGGCGGTGGTTTTTTTCATAATAGAGCCTTAACTACGTAGTCGATTCGCATTAACATAATTCATAAATTTTGCTACATTTGTAAGTCCTCACTGATAGCGGGCAGCTGTAAATTAAATTTATGTAAACTGTAAATGACTTATACTTTGTATTTTCTGTGAAAATAATAATATAATAGTAGTGTTTAAAAGAAATTTGCAGAAAAGCTGCATTTATTGTCTCAGCATATTGGTAACCCTATCTGTAAAACTAAAATTGTGGTCATAAGTCCAATTAAATAGTTACCTAGTTTTAGTCATTCACATCTTATTCACTAGTCGAGGGATTAGAGTAGGTACACGATTACTATCATCGACTATCCACAAGTTTTGAGATTGAAAATTAATATTTGTTATACCAGTGTTAAACTTAACTTTAATACTTCGCGTATCCGGTACAAACTTTCCTAGCAAGCAGTTTTTAAGAGTCAAGTGTAGGTTTATACTTTATCGTATAACGCTGTGAGCAAGACTGCATGATCGAGATAACACATCCGGATTGGTATCACTAGCTTTCGTATTCCTACCATTTCCGTTTTTCACTATGGACGACAAGATAGCCAGTAAAAATATATACCTACAAAAGAGACTTAACATCGCAGTCTCACGTTGATAACGCGCCATTAACCTCTTTAAAATTTGTAGCTAACGGGTATTTTTATCATCAGGAAATAAATATGCTTGTTTAGTTTTTAATAAAAAAAAATCGCTGACAGTGACTCCAAACATAGCTGTCTAATTATTTTAATGACTGACACAGTTGCTCGAAGCTATACAATAAACAGAATAATGCCTTTGTTTTGCCAAGAAAAAATACTAGAATAATTACAATGTTAATAAAATAGCTAATAATCTTTGGTTTCTAAGTTGACCTCTTTGACCTTATTTTGTGTACTTATAGTTTATTTTATATTATACTTGACTAAAATAATTGTTATACTGGAGAAATAAAAAAAAATGTTCCTATATCGGTACATTACAAATCGGTTCTTAGTAACTGTAATCAATAAAATAAATAGTAACTTCAATATCATGTCATAAAAATGATAAAGTATATTCACGCTCATATCGCCTAAGAGGTAGGCAGAGATACAACCCGGGGACCGGGTTCCGGGAGCCGAGTTCATTTAAGGCCACAGTGATAAAGGTGCCAAGCCTGTCGCCATCTGGGAGCATATCCAATCTTGGTCAATGTTGTTTTTATAAGAAAATTGAAAAAACACATTTTCTTTTGTTGGCCGACCCGGAGATGTAACCTGGACTATAACTATAAAACTATAAGGCTTTGATCAGGTTAAAGAGCAACGTGATGGCATACACATAGAAAAAAGATTCAATTTAGAGTACTAATTTGGAACCTCTTATTTTTTATAGTCGGTTGGAAAGTGCTTAAGACCTTATAAAGGTCACGTATTTCGCACATATTTCTAAAATTTGTTTGAAAGATAATTTTAGCGCAATTCCACAGCCTTACTGCGCTAAAATAAACGGACTTAAATTTATAACCATATCAACTAGATTCACAAAAATGTATACATTATTTAATGTTTAAAATTCTTCTGGACATATTTTTATCAAGTTTAAGTATCTCTAGCCGTGTCTAAAAGCAATCATAAAAAATAATTCACTATTGGCCGAGTAGTCGCGTAACAAATATACACTACAAAAGACAAATTGATATTTTCCTCCTGTTTTCGGTACGGTTAATTATTAATACTACTTAGTAGTAGTCAACTGTTCGTCTTTTGATTTTCATAATTTTCATCATATTTGAGATTCAGTAACAGTAAAGATGCATAAAATTAACATCTTCTAAGTTTGCCTGAAGAATTACGTCGCAAACAAAATATGTCAGTAAAATTAATTTTGAATCTTAATTTCATGCAATGCATTTTCAATGACAAGTACTAAAACACTTAATGATTTCGATAAAATAATGTAGTGTATAACTGAATGTCAATAATTCACTAGTGATGTATTCAAGAGTACGTAAAATGACTTATCTAATTCGAATTTCCAATTTGCATGAAATAGAGATTCAAGAGTCATCCTACTGATGTAAACACAGTCATGGGATTATGTACCATATTGTTAATGCAATCATATATGTAAAAAAACGAAACTCCATAGTAAGGACAGGACAATGTCGGTCGGCTCAGTTAGTCTTATACTTTTATGAAAATGAATACCCGTTTCCCTTGGTGAACAAGTGGACCAATTTTGTTAATCCTTTTTTTTGCTTTAGAAATTTCCAGGAGAAGGTTCATATAGGAAAAACAACGTCAGTCAGCATTAGTTTTCTGAAATCGCTCTGCGTATTATTTAAATTTTAAGCATATTTGATATGCTCAAACTACCCATCGGGTGTAATAGGCTTAAAAAAAGATTGTAGAGAGTCTAGAACGTGAATAGGATAACATTTTTTATAAACTTAAAATAATTTCGATAATGTATGTCAATTTATTAGCTCGGTTATCTTGATTACATTAATCTATTTAATATGCCGTTCAAATATAACGGCATATTAAATAGATCAATTTTGTAATGGTTAAAATTATTTTTCCGCACTAATTTTCATAATAAAGTGAAAACCGAACTTGGTACTACAAGAATTTTAAACAAAAGTCCAAATTGAAGTGGTCTTAGAACAACCAAGTGGTATGTAATTATTGAGTCCTTACGTAAATGGCTCTTATACTTTTAGAATAAGGTCTTATTCAGAATAAATCGGGAATATCCTTTACCATCACAGTAAATCCACCCTCGCTGTGGAGTAATCAGCAGTGCGCCAACCAAATACCAATTTGTGTGACCTAATGCACAAACTGAAGCGGGTTTAAATTTTTGTTTGTCATGGAAGTCGGATGCACCACGTCGCTCACTACTAATATCAGACAGGTAACAATTGTAATGATTTTACTTGTTATAATTATCTATATCTGCTGAGGTTCGCCAGGTTATATATAATGAAATTACATCGATTAACAGTCACAACGTCAGTGCTCTTCGCCGATACATTTGATATACGTTAACCATTAAAGAGATTAAAGAAGGAGCTTCGGGTTCCAGTCTTTTGTTTTCACCTTTATAGTCTTTACTGTCTATAGGCGACGTACAGATGACCTATATCTTTGATATTTGAAAACCCGCAAGGAAATGCATAGATGATTATGCTATCAAACGTGACTGATGGTAAGTATAACCAGCATTATAAAATTTAGAGCAACACACAAAAGACAAAATTATCGTTCTTTTATAAAACTAAAAGTTTTTCAGCAAACACGATTACTTCGAGTTACATACAATCGTGGTCTTGTCAGGTATCAAAAGCAATAAAGCAGGTTCTAAAGAAATGTGGCCTAATTGTTATTTAATTGACATTCACAAAAATTGTATGCAAAATTTTGTAAAAGACAAAATATGTTTGTTTATACTTTTTAAGTCATGGTATCTGTCAATTACAAAAAAATTCGTAATGTTACATCAACCACTAAAAGTGTTTTAAACTCAATAATGCTTTTTGCGCGAGTTAGCACGTCTGTCGATCAGCCAGACACTAATTCCAATTGTCTGTCTTATTTTTTACAAACGTCAAATGGTTCTATTCGCTACTCTTGTCACTTTGAGTCACGCTTTATCGTTTAAACAATCTAGATCGGATTAAACGCAATAGCAAAAGCAGTTTTGCATACAAATTTGCATAATTAATAAACTAATTAATGTGAAAAAGTGCTATCTAGTTATATTGCAAGATTATATAGAAGCCAGAAAAATTGGTTTTTGCTTTAGAAAGTAGAATACCATTAATTATGTTCTGCTTCTAAACTGTAGATACGCTTGTGATCATTACTATCTATTGACACGAGCATGCTTACTCTACCGTTTTATGTGTTTTTGAAGTGGAGTCTAACACTTACATATGTGTACATAAATAGAAACAAAAGCCTATCTAGACTTTGTGTATGATTTATAGATAAATTTCTTATAAATTTAAATTATAAGGAACATTGTTTTACCTAACTTAAGAGGTGGCACTCTCAGTGCGCTACATTTTTTAACTTTAGCAATTGTGAGCGCTAAAACTGTTTGTATGTATAAAGATTTTTGTTCCGAATAAACTTTTTTTATTTTTGTTATTTATTTTATTTGTTTTTTAAGTAAATTGTAAAAAGTAAAATTTAATACTCATTTGTGTTGGAATTTATTAAAACGAAATATTGAGTAAGCTTCTTTCTTTTCATGTGTTTTGATAACATAATATTACTGATTTGTAATTGAAATTGAATGTGAATACTTTTATTTTGAACAAAAGCCAACTAAACATGTTCACTCTGGAAATTAAGAAAAACATTGCGCTATAACTATGATTTGAACTCAGAACCCTTAACATTTGTTGCTACCTGAGTTAGAAGGGCCTAAAAGCTAGTGGTATTTTTCTAGTTAATTTTTAACATATTTTATTACTACCTCTTGTAATACATTACTATATGTTCTAGTCATTAACAAACAACGAAAGAAACAAGAAAACCTACTTTCCTTTTTTCTTGCTTTCTTTTTAAACCTTTCACTGACAAAAATGTCACATTTTACTAATTTGTTATCAGAAAACAAGAAAGCAGATTCCTTGATAGTAAAAAACACAACTTGCTTGGAGATACGTATTTATTAGGTACTCTCCAAACCTGGACACAGTAGTAGTAGCGAACACGATCACTGAGTATAAGTAAGGTGGAGATAGCTATCCGTGAGAGTGGTCACAGAATTCTTCTACCCAATTAAGGTCACGGTGTTGTTACCTACAAGCAAATCTGCCTAGTTGGCAGTTGGT
Source organism: Calephelis virginiensis (assembly GCA_002245475.1). NCBI lineage: Eukaryota > Metazoa > Arthropoda > Insecta > Lepidoptera > Riodinidae > Calephelis > Calephelis virginiensis. The sequence goes on from NJDC01000090.1 coordinate 139,902, forward strand.
TTTTACATATATCCATACAAATCTTCACGGCAACTCCTTACGGGGTAGCAGAGAGTATCGAGTGCCAAAATTCACGATCCTGACAAACCTGTCTGATTTCCTTCACATCAATTACCTTTTTCACACAAATACGCCGGTTTCGGAGACTCTTTACATAACCATCGGATAATATCCGAGCGATCTGATCATGGAATGTCAACCTTGGTCTACCCGAGTACCTACATCCATCTACATTCGCATAGTATATTATCTGCTTAGTCAATCTTTTGTTTTTATTCTGTATTATATCGAAAGTCACATAGAACGGTAAAAGTAAAAATTCTATGAAATGGCGGCTTGGTTGTTGGCAATACACCGCTTACGGCCTTTGTTATAAGCTGTCAAATCGGTTACTTTGTTAACTCACATATCAATTTCTTATACAAAAGTAACCGATGAGATCGTTTAAATCGTACTTAAGTAAAACAATAGCTGATGGGAACACGTTAATTGCTATTTCACTTTTTTGCTTGGAGAATTACCTTTATGAAGTCGAAAAATCTCTGACTGCACTGGGTCTTATTCCCAGTATCCTCTGTGTACAATAAACCATCAGTCGTTCTACCTGGCAGCTCGTAAGTACCACTAGAGTAGGTGGAGTGCTGTTCAGCAACTTGTCCTAGTAGAAACCTACAGCCTTATCTATTCCTGCCACCATGATGACAATTTCGTGGCCCGGGAGGTAAGGTAGCCGGTAGACTTGCACAATTGACCTAACATCACCCGGCGACAGTTCATCGATGCACCTACAACATCTATGGTGTTTATAGACTGCTTTAATGTCATATCATCAGAAGAGCCACGCGCTTGTACGCGAAGGAGGGCGCTGTTAATGTTGCCAAATATAGAAGTGTATATTAGCATCACGTTTTATACAAAACCAATGCAAATTATTTAAATGGTAAACAAATAACTAATTTAGGGTTTTAAATTGGCCATATAATCTGATTAAAATAAAAATTATTTCATCTTAGATTAATCGGCTATCTACCATAACACCTTTTTAATTCGTTGTTTGTATCTCATATGTCTGTAACATTTGTAGTTGGCTTTCTAAGTAACTAAATAACAAAACTAGTATTAGGCACTCTTTCTAATTAACAATATTTTCTTGTGTCGTTAGGTTTCAATTTATATACTTGTATATTTTACAAATAAACTGGTACTTATAGTTAATTTCAAAAAATAGGCACCTACATCATAAAAAAAGCTCAAAATACTTTAGAAAAAAACACAAAAGCAACTCAGTGCCGTAGGCCGTGGTTTTCGAAAATACCATGCCTCTTCTAAAAATAGAAAGCAGAACATATTTTGATTCTGTGGTCTAACGGTCCAAGTATTTTGGACTTGAATTCACGAGGTAGTTAAAACTACGTTGGCCGGGATTGGATCGGTATGATTAGAAAATTGAAAATACACATTTTCTAATTTTATTGTTACCCGACCCAGGGATCGAACGCGGGAACTCAAGAAGTCAAGTCCCTCGCCGAATCGCTAGACCACGGAGGAAATATATAAATTAAAATAAAGAAAAACTAAATAGAAACAAACATAATTATTGACAATACTATATATGTATATGTCATTGCGTCAACGAAAAGTACGGTACCTGCAATCTTTTTTCTTAAAAATAGGCAGAGAAGGGCTGTCGTCATACTCAAGGGGAAGGGAATTTCATAACTTGACTGATTATCATTATAATAATTCCATAATAGCACTTGGAGTGCAAGGATATAAAATAAAATACTTGACAAACCGTGACCAAACATTGACTACTTTATCTGAAAACTAAAAGTAATGAATGTAAACTTTGTACTTTTTGATATTTTTGAATATTTAGGGAAAAAATCTGCACAAATTGCTTTAATTATAATCATGAAAACCATATTAGTTGTGTGCTAAAATAAAATATACATGTTATTGATTTTGCACAAGGTGCAAACACTTCGCGAGTTCTTCTAGCTAGCTTGAAAACATACAGCCCGGCGAAAAGAACATCTCAGTATAAATTTCACTTATCACAAAACGTGCACAACGCGGCTGAAGAAGTTTTCACTTCAAAAATACCTACTCCTAGATTACAGGGGTGGAAGGATGTATGGAGAATTGATTGATTTTCGTACATAACCATAACAACTAGCTGACAGACGGTAAAGAAATCCGTTTGCTTGTTTGTCATTCATTGCCTTTTGAGATTAAGTTTAAAGTAAAATAGCTTTAGGCTAAATGTTAAACTAAAAACAGGTAAAACCAATATAGCAGGTGTAAATCTAGAGGAAGTTATGACTTATCTTAGCTTTTGATTTTCATCCAAGAGTTTCAAATAGTCGTAATTGTCGTGTGAATAAGTTGCAGAAAAAAACAAAGTTAGTTAAATAATAAACTAGCTGTTACCCACGGCTTGGCTCCCATTATAGCCCATTAAAAAGGACTTTTATACAAACTTTCAACCCCTATTTCACCCCCTAAGGTGTTGAATTTCCAAATACGGTTAAATACGTATCTAATAATTTTTAATAGCAAACCAAAAACAAAAAATTCAAGCTTATAACTTAAAAATGGCGATTTTCCATACAAACTTTCAACCTCTATTTCAACCCTTAGTGGTAAAATATCCAGAAACGCTAAACTATGTATCTACTCATTATTATTAATAAGCAAAAAATAAAGTTTTATATTTCTAATCTAAAAAATGGCAGTCTTTCAAACAAACTTTCAACCCCTATTTCACCCCCTTAGGGGTATAATTTCCAAAATTTCGTCCTTAGAGGGTGTTTACTCAATAAAACGACCATACTCACTAGACTGCATGCCTGTAACTCGAACAGATTTTGCTCAGCGATGATGAATCAGTCAGTCAGGACATGTTATTTTATACCTAAGTATAGATTAATCAAAATAGACGATTTTATTTTATTTGTTGTTATAAAAAATCAACAACTTAATAAATAATTCAAGGTCCTGCTATATGTATATAATAACAGAACAGTAAAACGTGGAAACATACTATTTTAACGCGACCAACACGTAGTCTACGTGGGTACATACGAAACCAAGAAAATGTTATTGTATTATTAATTATATTCCTATTGTTTCTGTCTTCAACTTTCGTCAATTTTGTCAACAAGCAATTGCTTTTTTTACGAATATATAGAGTTTATATAAACATCTACTTCGTGAAGGTCAACGTAAATAAAATAGAAAACTAATATCAGTTATATAATTGTTTTCGGCAATGGCAACTTTTGTTTCTAGACTCACCCCATGCTCCTGACCCCCGTATAAAAGTTTCACCGCTCACGTGATGGTCAGATAATTACTGGTCACGCAATAACCCTTCAATGTCCATTCAGAACTACTTGGGGTACATTGTACCAACCTTATGTTTGAATTTGCCAGCGGTTGAATTATGGATTTTTGAGATTAGTTAGTGGTAAGTGCGCATTGCGGCTATTGAGAATCATTACCGACATTAACAGTAGAAAAGTATTTTGATCGACGACTTATTATTTTTAATTGCTCATAGTTCTTAGTATAAATATTTCGTATTTACCTTATTGTTTGTCTACCTGTTTCTGCACTAGTCAGAGATGGACAACAGGATAAATTTAAAATTATTGACAATGGCAAATTTTAAATTTTGGTTCTTCCTCTATAATTTGAAATAGTTAAATTTAGACAAACGCCTTCCTTTTTTGGAGAACATAGGCCGACTTCTTGCTTAATATAAAACTCGTACGAGAAGAGCGACTGTTTCCTCACCGATACATGCGAAATAATTCAGCCATCTTTAAGGTATGGTGGAAAATTACGTACATATTACGGGGGTTAAGTAAGGGAGATATTAGGGAAGGTACTATGTTATAAATAATTGCAACATGTTGAAGTACTAGGTACAACTACTTAAATCCAAAAGTTTTGAATATTATCATTCAAAAAAAATTATGGGTTCAACAAGTAATTATGAAACCAAAAAACATTACACTCCTTTTTGTGCACTAGTGCAAAAACAGCACGAAGAGTTTTATAATAACAAAGAATATATTTTCAAACCATTTTAATTACAGATTAATTATATTGATAAGGTAAGCTTAAAAAATGAACTTTCCCATCGCATAAAGCACTAAATGCTTTTAACCTTATCAACCAACTGTTGTGAACGTTTTAAAACTGTCGGCGGGGGTGAATACCCTGGCGATTATCTTTAACCATCTACCCGAGAATCGAATGCAGACCCCGTCTGACGCCATCGACCGTGACGATGAATCACGTGACATTTGGCCATTTTTCCACTGTTTATTGCAAAACGCTATAAACTTATGTATAGTAAGACTTCTAGTAAATTTGATACACACACACACACGCATACACACACTTGTGGCCCATATTCGGTCTCGTTTATATTAAATAAAAAAAATTGCCAAGTGACGACGAACAATTAAAAATATTTGTAAGTGATTCTGGTATTGGATAGCAAATGTGCATATTATTTGCTTAATCTTTTGTAGGAAATATTAGGCATTTTGAGTAAGTTTGTTGGCTAATCTATACATACCTACTCAAAACCGGAAAACAAAAATGACGAAAACAATGTTATACGTAAGTAGTAGAAAATATATCAAGCTGATAGTTTTAGCTTTTTGACCATTTTTGACTTGATTCTTACGCCATTAGGACAAAAATGTTTATAAAATGTACCTACCTACCATAGACCTAAATACCTACTTATTAAAACGTAATAGAATCTACCTAGTTGAAATATGATGTCTATGAAAATATAAGGTATTATTTAGGTATTTACATATTATTTTAGAACTCCGTGTTGTTAAATTATAGTTGTCTGTGATGTCGGTATACAACAAAGAGCAAAATGATAAAACTGGAAAAATTAAAAATACATAAATAGCAGTAGATCGGTTTCCAAGGCATTAGTCGATCGAACGCGAGGGGTGGAAAAAGGAAAAATGTTTGTGTAGGAAGAAAACGAAATATCCCGGCCACGCCTCCTTCTTCTGCGCTGGTTCGAGGGGCGGTCTGGCCCACAGATAGCCGGGGTGAACGTAACGCTGGGTCTCTTGGATTTTGGCACCGACTTCAAGCGATAATAACTTTTAACAAAGCTAGTTTAAGTATATTTTGCTGTGTTTTATTAGCAATGAATTTTGATTATCATTGTCAAGTATTTCTTTTGATAATTTGTATGTAATTTTAAAGCCTACGTCATGTTTTGGCATAGGATTTAGTAAGAAAGTCTGTGTTTACTATTCGAGCCAAAACATTCGAAAACTTGATCGATTTGATTTGCGCTACAAGGAATTTGGATGTCGAAATGTAGGTATGTTTCTAGATAATTATTTAACAACTATGATTATGAAGAAACAAGTGTACTTAAACTTGCATATACCTTCAATGTTTTATAGCATTTACCTATTGGTACTTAAAATATAGTTATGATGTTTTCATAATTTCAACGATAGAGTTTTAATTGCCGACGGTGAATACTGTTAAACAGGTTTATCAGACTTTTCTAAATATTTCTGTAAATTTAATATGATCAATATTTGCATCTATTTTACAATATTATTTTAATGTATGAAGTTTGAGTCAGTTAAAGTTTATATGGTGAAAGATAATCTCATCAACTATAATTCTGTGCGTGTGTTTGTCACCTAACTCTTCTTTTGAATCGATATGGTTAAAATTGTGTATGTCTGTTTCGATAGATTCCTAAACAGTTAAAAACGCAATTGCGGGTTGTCATAAGCCCTTATCACCGAAATGTTTTACTACTATAGTATCGACTTTTCTATAAATTCCACGAAGAACCTTTTTAAAAGACTGTCCCGTCCTGTCCAGAAAATCAAGAGATCTATATTTAAGAAGACCTTTGAATAAGTTTAAAAAACCTATTAAACAAAATTATATAAGTAAGGCTAACTCTAGAGTATTAAGAAGACGAACATGCTTGGGAATGTACGCTTCAATCTCGCACTGCAATTTGTAATGTAATTTGTTATAATTTTTATTTAAGTTGTACATATTATGTATCATAAGATTGTAGTTTGTATTTTTTCTAGTTTATATTGTTAATATTAGTTTTGAAAATAGACAAGCCCGTGAGTTTCCTTCACCGGATTTTGTCAGTGTCTGCCCGCTATTCCGATCCGGTGGTAGTTTATATAAATATCGATGCACACAAGTACAACTTGTATAGTCCACCTGAGTAAAGTTTTTCTGATTCTAATTCTTGCAGGATACGTTTATGATCATGAAGCTACAGCCGGCCTCTCTTTTAGAGAGTCTCGTAAATTCAACTAACAAACTTAAGAATGTGACCTCCAATGGCAGTCTATAGCTTCATGTTTACAATAGTGCTATTTAAGTTGCAGTTTTGTGACGTATCGTTCATTCATTTCATATAAAACGTGGATTTCGACAGCCAACATATCTTTTTACGTGATAATTGGCGATCTTAAAAAAGTAAATATTTTTTGTTAATAATATCTTAATATAATAATATGTAAAATATATAATAGAAAAAAAATGAACACCCAAACTCTACTCTACATTATAGAAAGACGTTCAGAAATGAAGTATAAATCGATTAGCATACCTAAATAAAAGATATTAGAGTCGAACATAAATAATAACCTCCTGTTTTCTTTGAAGTTGGTTAAATTAATAATTTATTTTTATTAATAAGTAATTTTGATGTTTCCCATACAAACTCTAACTGAGCGGAAAGTAGTTCGCCGGGTCGGCTAGTGAAATTTAAGATCGGTTGATTTTTAAACACTGGACGACTATCAGTAAACATTAAAATAGTGTGTAAAAAATAGCATTGAATGAATAAATTTATGTTTTTTTTTAGGAATGACTAATGTGTTGCCAACCACGTGGCTTTTACAACTTCACCGGGCATTTCAAACATAGGTATGCGTTTTATTAAGTAACACCTAGGTATTTACGTTATTGATATGAGGATTTGAAATGAATCAGCTAACTTACAGATGTTATCCCGACCTAACTATGAACAAAAACTACACAACAAAAAAATATTACCAAATTTGGTCCTGCCGTAGCGGCGAAATGCAACGACAATGGGAACAGGACTTTTTTTTCATAAAAGATGCAAGAAAGAATAATTTCTGAAATAAAATAGAAGTTACCCTTTATTGTACGTTGAAACACTACACAGAGTTCGTGATGCAAATATTATGAAAGAGGGTAAATCACTACATAGTATAAAACACAGTCGCTCCCTCTGTCACTTTGTATGCTTAAATCTTTAAAACTACGAACCGATTTCGATGTGGTTTTTTTAATAGATAAAGTGATTGAAGAGGAAGGTTTTGTATGTATATGTTATACCCGTGCGAAGCCGGGGCGGGCCACTAGTAAATAATAAAACACTTCCCCGAATTTGAGCATCCATCCTCACTGGAACGTCTGTTTTATCTATAGCATAACAATGTACTTTGACATTAATTCACATAAAGGTTTTGGCTGCTGATTGCACATGGGGATTTAAAAATGTCTATTTAAAATCGATTTTGTTTTCCGATTTAGTTGTTAATTAACAACGGCGTTTTAGTCTGATAACTATTTTGCATTGCTTGCTGTGCATATGTCTCATCCCCGCAGAATAAGCTTATACCTGCATGGACCAATGTAAACGTTTTACAATAAATTTCCAGAGCACATTTAAGCTCTACCTTTAAGTAAATTTAAAAACTATTACATCAAATTTTTTTAAAAAAGGTAATTATATTAGACTGCAGATTATCTAGCTCAGTGGTGGGCAAATTACTGGTGTGTGGGCTGGAGGTTTTAGTCCGGGTCGCCGAGGGTTTTTTTAAGAAAAAATATGAACCACCTTAAAAAAAATAATGGTCGAAATGTTAAAAGACTATTGAAATTTGAACAATTGAGATACTGAATCGATACTTTAAACATATTATATATTGTGTATTTCATATGTTAAGACTTCATAAATAGACTTTATTTTAATAAACGATCGTAAAATAAAAAAATGCCTTATGTTGTCTTTATACAACGTTTTATAATCGTAACATTTACTGTTATTTGTAGGTGTTTTAATAAACCGGCCCGCCTCAATATTGTCATATATCATAAGTTATAATTTACTGGGCCGCCACTACATTTTTTTTAACTTACCGGCCCGCGGTCAGAAGAATTTGCCCACCTCTGATCTAGCTGAATGCTTGGAATTGATTGTTCCTCAAATCAATATCTTGATTTTTAAAATAAACATATTAAAATGTAAAAAAAGGACAAGCCCTCCGAGTTTCTTCTGGTGGAATTATTAGAACTATGTAGACACGTCACTAGTCTTGGTGAAATAAACGATATTCTATTAAAACTTTGTACCATCGGGTTTACAACTCTTTTAAATATGTAAGGTATATGCGCAATATTTTAATACTTTTAATTATCATCTCAAAGAATTACTGTCAATGAGAAATAAAAAGAAATGTTATTTAACTGATCAGTTACAGAATAACACTTTGTTCCAGAACATTTAAACATGTATTATACAAATAATATGTATTTTCTGTAGTGTTAGGACTCACCATCGCCAGCTTGTAAATAAATAAATAAATAACCCTAACATTTAAAATTTTAATGACTCCTGACTAAACCTACATTTAATATAGTTAAGAACCATTTCAATCACCTAAATTTTGCAACACAAATATCCATTCGCAACAGGTTCAACAGTTCAAAGATTAAGACGCCATAGACTTATAACACCCCGCATTTTCTGCCGTGGGTTAGAAGTAATTAAAAAAAAACATTTGTAAGCTTGGACGGAACCTGAAACGGTTTTAAGTTTTAAGAGAATTTTGGCGCCATCGTGAATGGAGATCGTCGTATTTTTTTCATTATTATTGAATTTCGTGTTTATAGAGTGAAATACCAATTATTACCATTATTAAGGTTGAAATCAGATTAATTTTGTTCAGTGAAAGTGCACAAATGATCATTAAGAAATTAGTGTATCGTCTATTTCCTCGCTGCCGTCAAATCTCACTAGATGAGCTTGAGTAACGAAGCCACCGCTTTACTTAAGAACCTGACCTGACATGACTTTGTACATTTTTTTTATGTTAAAGGAAGGCAAACAAGTAGATGGATTTCCTGATGATAAGAAATTAACGCCGCCTAGAGACACCAAAGATGGTAATGGTGCGTTGCCAACCTGAGGTCAGAATGTTAGGACTCGATCAAAAGTAAGTTTACCAGCTACCTTACTTTCCGAACCGGAACACGTCATGACGTTATGGCGGCAGGAATAGGTAAGGCGGTGGTACCAATCCGGGCGAGTCGCTGCGAAACTCTACCACCTAGTAAATTACCTACATTGTGTCAAATGACTGAATAAGAATTAATAACAACTAACTTGACATTGGCAAAGTAAGTAGTGAAAAACGATCGAAAGCCATATTTATAAAAGAAGAAGAAGAAGAAGTAATTATAATTAGATGAAAAAGAATGATATTTACCGAAAGATAAACTACACAGCATATAAAACATATTCGTCGTGATGCTTGCCATTGTATGATCGCTACTTTTTTTTGGATTTTGCTGGAAGAAATTTTATATACTTACAGATAAGATCAACTTTAAGACATTTCAATTTATCACTTTTCACGAATATTGTTAAATTCATGTATAATAATAAAATTAAATAAACAAATATTTCACCAAAATACACATACTTATCTTTACGTCAAGTATAGACAGAGAGTATCGAATGCCAAATGTCACACATTACACTTCTCTTACAAACACGCCGGTTTCAGAATCTCTTGACACCACCCTCGGATAATACCCGAGCGATTTGTATGTAGGAATGTTCACCTACCTCTTCCGTATATTAGATGTAAGTACGCTGGTATATCTTTCATCTGTCTTTGTTTTCACATGACCAAGCCAACGGAGCATGCCCTTTCTCATTTTTACACCAATACTTTCTTTCAATCCAACTCTTTTCCGGATCTCGCTATTGCGAATGCTCTCATTTTGATCGCATTTATCCTACTTTCGTGCATTTACTTACATCGCCAACTCTCGCTTCAATACGTTGGGATAAATAATTAATTTTGCTTACTGAGATTCACTAAAATATAAATTTCTTACTGACCAAATTATTAAAATCCGTAGCTTCAGGGAAATCAACTTGGTTATAGACAGTAAAAACACATACCTAGTTATACCTGAATTCAACGACTTTGTATTACAGAAGGGCAATCAACCGATTAATCCAATTTACCTGATACTACTTTAAACCACAACTCCTGTGGTTATATAGATTAGCCTTTCGCGGTTAATGTCCTAGTAATTTTAACCATAGGGCAGAATGTCATTATTAGTTACTAATTTGCCCGTTCGCCAATTAAATTTAAAATATTTAAGGCACTATACGTCGCAAATATGCCGAATCGTCCTCACGAATATCTGATATAGAATAAAACTAGACATATAATTATACGAGCAATTATTTAGTTCTTTGCTCCTTTTTATTTTAGTAATTATATATTTTTTCTACAAGAAGAAAGAATAGTCAGGTCATGTAGTTAGTTGCTTATTTCGCATGTTTTCCTAATAATTAAAAGAAATATCAAAGAGGTGTACTTGTACTATGTATGCAAACGAGTAATTACTTCCTTCTTTATCTGATACAATTTATTTACAAACACTTTAGTTTAAGCCAACCGGTTTAGCTATACAAGCATCATCAGAGCTATACATCTGATAGTTTTTATAAGTTACATATTATTTATAGCGAAACCGGTTGGCTAACTTATAAAAATAAAAATATATTGTGGAAAGTACAAGTTTTTTGTAAATAAATTGTATCAAGGATGGAATTCCACCAAGTACCGACAGTAAGAAGTATAGAAACTAAAAAAAATCCTTCTTTACTCGTTTTTCATTTTTTTATTTTTTTAATAAAAAGAATTCGCTTGTGTGCGTGACTTCCTAATAATTAAAGATGAAAGAGGTTGTACTAGTAAATGTCGTCATCAATTTTCGGATTTATGTTTAGTTTTCCCATTCCTTACAACTGCGTACAGTGAACTCAAGCCCGAAGTAATGTTAAAAAATCTTCAAGTGTACTAAGCTAGAACGTAGCCAAGATAGATTCACTCCGACCTCGAAGATATTTAAATTATATTCATCAAAAAAAATCTTCCACGAATACAGGTTCAGTATCAAGTGCGAATTTTGAAAGAATCTTATCGTAGTGTTTCATAATAATATCGTATGTTATGTTTACAATATGTTGTAACGGGGTATAGGTATTCGTTTACTTATTCGTTACCCCAAAACCTTATGGCCGTGACCAAGTTTATTAGGTAGCTAATGTAATTACTCGAGAATAGTTAATAAGTCATCAAAAGAAACATCACCTTAATAACTTACTTAAGCAGGCTCTGTAGGCTACAGCTATTCATCCCTATCGTCACTGATTAATGACAGATTCAAGCTTGAGGCGAACGATAGGTCATCCATAAATATCTTCCAGGCTTGGTTCAGAACATCCCTCGCGAGAACCAGCAGCAGCACGTAGTGGAGCCACACCGACGTCGTGGACACACATTGCATCGGTGACGTCTAATTGCGTCCTTCGTGCTTGGTACTTCCATGTCATAATACAAATGGCCTTCCGTGCCTTTCCGAAGCTTGGCCACGCACTGAGCTTCTGATGCGTGAGTCGCGTGTTTGCGTGTGCTGCTCACATAACGGCTAGACGCGGTACCCACGTGCTCCAAACACGCAAACCTACGTTATCAGTGTCAATGAATGGCGTGATGCTTGCTGATTTTTAATCATGGTGGTCGCGTGACGCTGTTCCTTTCTCGCGTGAGCAGATGGTGGAGGAGCGAGTGAGACGGCTTGCGGAAGGTCGTTCGTGATGAGTTTGCCAATATGGCACCAGTGTAAGGAACTTCTCAGAGATAGTAAATAATGTTATAGGTCACATAAACACGAGGAACGGTAGTCAAGTTTAAGCAGATATCACATGCTTACGAATATAAGAAAAACGTTTAAACTTTTTTAAGTATTAGGTAGCGCTTAATAGTTTTTCGTTTTTTTAAACATACAGAAACGTGAAATCAGGAACACAAACCAAAGATGATAATGTTGCTTCACCAGCGTAAGTTTATCGGCTACCCTGAGTTGTTAAATATCCAGGCCGTTTGCGGCAGGAAAAGGCGAGGCGGTAATAGCGGGCAGGTCGTTGCAGAAATTTACCACTTAACTATGGTCTTATGTGTATGAGGCTTACACTGATGATGGCTAACTTACTGCGTTTTTGAGTAGACATGTTAATGTTGCGTTGTTAATTTTAAGTCTCAAGTGTGTCTTATGTATGTGACTATTCCATCATCCGCTAGCAAAATAATCTAGTAGGGCAATGGCGAGCACTGAAGTTAGCTAAGGTGGTTGCGTTATACATAAATGGACAATTCATAGCAGTATTCTGCCACATAATCTGAATAACTAAATTATTCAGTCACATTAGACGGCAGAATACTACTGTGAATTGCTCATTTTGGTTTGACGCAACTATCTTATATTCTCTATCATCTAACTTCAATGCTCTCTATCTAACGTCAATGCTCGCCATTGCCCTGTTCCGGTTTGAAAGTAGCTGATAAAATATCGCTAGAGGCATATTCCAGCATCAGGTTACGTATGACAACGCAAAGTTCAAATATGCAACATATAAAGTCGATGTATTGTTTAATGCGCCATCCAATCCCACATCGTCCTACAAATGTATACACAAAGAAATATTTGAACCCTTCACAATTTAGAAAGTGAATTTGTGCTAATTTTAACTCCCCAAATTAGGGTTTCACTAAACTCCAGGCTACGCACAGCCAAAGATTACGGGGCACAACTAACAATGAGGAATGCTAATTTTCCGCGAACATCGACGAGACTACCATTTAGGCGGACTATTCATATTATTATAGATTTTAGACGTTATTAAGATTAATACTCAATTGATTATGCGTTTATCATAAACTGGAATAACCTGGCCCACAGTCCACTGCCTCTGCGCGGAATATCACTGCGCTAGCTCTGGCCCGTAGTTTCATTTCATGTGGGTGGGACACTAGTGAAGAAAACTGAAATTAGATTTTTCAACTGCGTGAAATACGACTTACAATGTACAAAATCGATATCTGTTTTTTGAGTTACTAGTTACTTACTAGTAGTGGTCGCCCGTTGGTCGAAATTCGACCATAGTAAATTTTAGTATCTTTTGATAAGAACGTTATCTTCATTTCTCAAGACCAACTACTTTGTTTCCAAACTATTTAGTGCGCCGTCTGTGATCTTTTATCGTTATCGTCAATATATTTGTTTGTGTGTGTCAACTGCATGGTAGTGTGGGTAATGTTTTATTTTTTGATTAAATGTACTTTATAAGCATTATTATTGAACATTTTTTATGCTCCATTTATTTTATGCTCCTGCGTCCGCGCAATTTTGTAAAAAGGGTTACATTTTTTTTCATCACGTACTAATATATAGATAAGTATGTGGGGGTACATCGGACATGATAAGATACCTCTTTTAACATCTATGTCGGATACTGACATAAATGTTATAAAATAAAAATGATTATTGTTCGTGAATAAAAATATTGTATTGAGAAAAACATACTCGTATTTTGATTTTTAAGTCACTCACTTGAACACATAATATAACAATAGATTTTTTTTTCGTGGGGAAATCAATCTCAAGAAGCAAAGCCCAACGCCGGACCTCTAGAGGTCTAGAGCACAGAGGTCATATTTGTGTAAGCAGTTAAATACCCCTGTAATTAAAAAAAAACTATTTTCGTATCTTGACTGACGTTAAATGGGACTAATCAGGAAGCATCTGCTTTCACTTTTAAAATTGGTGTATCCAGTGAAAAATTCTAAAACACGACATAAAAACCTGCATGCGAAGTAAGAATCTCCTTTTCTGTAAGTCGGTATGAAACATTAATAATTGAAGTTATACCGGTACACAATGAGCTCGATTGTCGCAGTCGAAGCAGCGCTGCTGATATATGTCTCAATTATCGGGTTGGGTATGCGCGCGCGCAGTAGGGGATAACTTTCAATATGGTGGTGACGGTAGATTTTATAGCCGTATTGTATATTTTGGACCGATCCCATAAATTATTGTTATGCGAGTAATTATTGGAAAATTGCATTTCGATTTATGGTTTATTATCTTGGTTATACAGGGTGTTTTATTGAAGCTGGTGTCATGGAAAACCAGTACGATATATTATACAGTTTGTTTTAGGAGATATATTTTGTCAAACCCGCTGTTTTCAATGGTTTAGTGTTTTATAGACGTCTAAATGAATTTGGTGTCTGAATAAACGCATTTACTGGTGGTTAGTATTCACGTCGCCTCTAGGCACCTATTTCTCCTACCTAGCTTTGAATTGGTATATCGAGTCAAATTTCTCTAAATCAGAACTTCTTTATTCTAATTTCCTGGTAATATACGAGTATTAATTAAATTTGTACCGACAATTAATTGTTTTTTTTTTCAATTTGTTTTCATGTGTCAAACATTTGAAATTTGTTTTTTTTTTTCGCCATTTTAATAGTTATTTTGTTAACCGAGATATATTCTAAACCTATGCACTTATCAGACATTATAATAGGTATATAACATAAATAGAGCTGTTTTTTCGTAAAAAATGTTACAACTTTTGTACACCTATGTACGTAACGTACTCGAAGATAAATAAATAAATTCAAAACTGAGACAGGTGCCAAACTACGATAGTTCCGTAATAAGTTTGAAGTTGAACGATCAAAAGATGCCATAGTAATGCCAGTAACTAATAACACACTCAAACTCGTCACGTCTTCCAAATTGTATTTCACTATTATTTGCCTGCGGTTTCACTGTCTATCAATAATATGAGTATCTATGGTGGAACCAAGTGGACGTATTTTTTTTAGTTCAAATCTCTTTTTTTATGTTGTATAAAATAAGGTATTGTAACAAATATAAAAAAGTGTTTGTCGATTCGACGATTTGAGAATTCTTTTTTCCAAAACGGTCTCACGTAAATTTTATCAACATCTCAAAAATCGTGTTTGACCTATACTTAATAGCGTTTAAAATGAAGGCGCTTCTCAAAATGAAAAAAATATGCTCTAATAAGTACTTATAACTCAATAGCCACGAGTTGGTTCTTGATAAATTAATATAGGACCGCCTCAGAATCATCTTCCGAAAAGATAACCTCCTATTTTTTTTGGAGACGGTTAAAAATAACGATCAAATCGCGACGTGATAACGAAATCATTTTTTGCTGTTTTATTGCGCTTAAATATGATATCTCTTGAAGAAAATATGGCTGGGAGGTATAGTAATATAGGAATTTATTATTTTACCTGCTTCTATCCAGAATCAAATAAATCGGCCAACCATAAGAATTTTTTGAAAGGATTTATCCTATTTATTTATAATATTATAAATGTTAATGTTTGTTTTGTAGTTACTCCTTCACGCAAAAACTTCTAAACCGATTTTTTATGTAAATTGGTACACACATAGAGGATAACTTGGATTAACACATAGGATAGTTTTTATCCATTCGAGCAACAACTAGTTAAACCATATTTACAACATATTTTGAAAATTTGTGTGTTTTCCATTTACCCTACTGTGCAACGCAAGCGAAGATTCGTTAGTTACTAGTCTATGTATGTAAAGTACTACTATTTAAATTATCCGCTTTGACTTTACACTTTTTACTCTTTTTACACTTTATTATACTGTTTTATAATTTTATTTTTAAATTGGCTGATCTAATCTAAGTTAAAGCGAAATGTTTAATTATGAAGAATAGCTTGACGAATATAGCCGCATAATTAACAGTACTACTATATGTTTTTTTTTTCGTTTTGGGGTGATTTAATAATTATTCTTTTATAAGAGAAGAAGAAGAAGAGTGTAAATATACACGCTACATTAATCAAAATTCTAAATGGTCAAAAGATGCTATCTTGCTTATAACAAAAAAAAGATACGAACTTGATTATGTGAATTAAAAATATTTTCAAAATCGTTAATGGGTCCTTTAATGGACCGCCTTGTTGGTCGAGCGGCTAGCGCTCACGCGTAACCTCACCTACCATCTGCGAGGCTCGGGATCGATCCCCGGAAGAAGCAGGCTTATATGGGATTGGTGTTGACAGTGATCGAAAATATTTTTTTCTTTTTTTTTTATCTTTAATACTTTACAAGTTTTTCCATTTTTTACTTTTAAGTGGAGTTGTGAACTTGCTTTACATTTTTAACATATCTCCTATGTTTTTGGCTTGACTTGGGTTCTGTTTGTTATTTCTAAAATATAATGAGTAAGTTTAACGGAACTACTAACATTTCTTTGAAAACTTATGGACTGTGTATAAAACGGTGGCTTAGCCTATTTTATTTTATGTTAGGTATTTTAGAAAATTAAGTGTGGGTCAATGAAATGTTTGCATATGAGAACTTTTAATCATTATTTATAATCTACTACAAACAGCTACAAATTAACTGAATTCACAAAGTTAGAACTGTCTAGTCGATTAGTTATGAAAGAAAAAGTAAAACAGTATCTTCTCGCCCATATACCCGAAAAGGTACGCAGACGCATAACTAGCTGAGGACGTTAAGTTCCACTACAATATAGGTACATTTTAATTTCATTAATTATTATTTTTTTACATTTTGGATATAAGTTTGAAGTTTTTGATATTGATAGTTATTTTTCCAAAAAATCATCTGGTTACAGGTGGTCCATATTCTACTAAATTTGGTCAAGTTCCGACTAGTCGTTTTTGAGTTTTGTTTAAAAATGCACATCTTTATACACATGTTTTTGTACACATTAAGACGATTTGATAGTAAATTTAAGTAAATTTTTGTGTTTATACATTATATTATTATTTACAAAGAAAACGAAGTCCTACATATTAAGACACTTAAAAGTCCGGGATAATATGAGTTATAAGAACAAAGTCAAAGAACATTTTGCGACTCTTGGCATATTGACACAATAAACTTTTCCTCGAACAGGCTCAACTGACCGGGAACCAAATTTCAGACATCGAAACCTATATTCGTAAGACGACACTAAACAGTGGCCAATACTTCTCAAATAACAGTTAAGTATTAAGCAATAAACGCCCTTAACACCTTTTTATAAAGCTTATAGCCCTTTGTTAAATATGTCTAATTAAGTGCACTTCATTTGGATGGTTCCTGCTTTTGTTTTAAGGTTTATTTTAGCGAGTGAGTGTATGTTTTTAAGCACAGTATAAGATTACTAAGCCGAAGTATTTTCCATATCATTAAACATTAACATCTGTACGTCTAAAGTGTTTGACCGTTTTATGAAGTTAAATTTGGAGGTACTGACACTAACTTTTTCTTTAAAAACTCTCGACCACCTAAATAAAGGTCACGATCTAAAAGACTTAACGTCAGAATACACAAGCAGGTCTACCAAAAAAAAAAAAACATTAAAAGGCTCCGTTGTTGAACGTACCAGATGCGCGCGTTGCCAAACGTAGAAATGTATTTACTTAAAAATACATACATATCTTCACGCCAAGTCCCTTACGGGGTAGGCAGAGAGTATCAAGTGCTAGACCTCACGATCCTGACAAACCTGTCTTGCTTCCTTCACATTCATAACCCTTTTCATACAAACACGGTTCTCAAGAGTCTCCGGTTTCGGAGACTCTTGACACCACCCTCGGATAATATCCGATTGATCTGATCGTGAAATGTCAGCCTTGGTCTCCCCGGGTACCTACATCCATCCACATTCGCAT
>NJDC01000090.1:164716-188225 GCA_002245475.1 Calephelis virginiensis
GATAACGCCCCCATGTGGGCGCTGGAAGCCTAGAGGGGGATGGTATAAATTTTGAAAAAAATGTTTTTTTTTTTAAACTAAGCGAAACAAATATGTTATTGAGGTTTTTGACAAGAAAAAACGAGGTGGGGGCGCTACAAAACAACTGATTTTCGAAGTGGGCGTTACATGAAATAAGTTTGGGAACCTCTGAAATACAAGCTCTCTATAGCCCCAAGGATTGTAAATTATTGCCCTTATAAAACAAGAATGCCAAATATTTTGGTTAAGTTTACCGGCTACCCTATACAAATCACGACAATGTCTAACATTAATGTTATGGTCCCAAGATTAAGTGAGGTAGTTGTTCTAACCGAATAAGTCGTAAGAAGGCTAATACGTAGTCAAGGTGTACAAAATTGTTAGTAATAGTAACTAAGGTAATAAAAACTTAGTACATTACCCTTTTTAACCAAGTTCAAAAAAACGAGAGGGTTCGGCCGGTACATTTATTTATGTATGTACACCGATTTCTCAGTGGTTTCTGAACCGATTTACGCAATTCTTTTTTTGTTTGATGCGGAATATTTTCGAATATTAATATATAAAAATTTGATTCTTTGAAATCGAAATTTGGCTCATTGGTTTTTATTTTATGAGCATTTTTAAGTCTACTTTCACTTATCCTGAAGTTTATTTTTATTAAATCAAATCATATCAGCTATTAACTAAAAAGTATTAAATAAAAATAAGTACGTTAATTAAAACCGACTTCAAAAATAATAAGGCCTATTTATAATAATATAATTGGCACCAGCTACAAACCTATTGGTAAATGGCATATATAATTATAGGTAGTATATAATTAATATTAAATCATTATTATTTTTGACTTGTTAGTTATGAAGTCGGTTTTAATTAACGTACTTATTTTTATTGCTACGTAGCTTTCATAACTGCAGTTTCATACAAATACACACGGAGTAGATAGAGATTATCAAGCGCCAAATGTTTTGATTCTTGCAAACTGCCTAGCTTCCTCCACATTCATTACTCTTTTCATACAAACGAGCTGGTTTCGAAGAATCTTGACACCACAATCTAATAAATCCAGAGCAATTTGGTGGCAACCTCGATCTTTCGTCTGTCATCTGTCATTCTTTCTTTATGACCGAAACAATGGAAAATGCTCTTTCTCATTTTTACACCAATACCACTTCGAAGCTTTTTCTAACATAATATCCAACTCTTGCTTCCGCCAAGTAACGTTGGGATAAGTGCAGAATTATGCGAAGCGAGTGTAGCACCGTGACCTAAAACCTCGTATTAAATAGATAAACACTATAAATAATGAGCGAAATTGGTCCATTCGTTCTCTCGTATAACATTGACCAAAGGCGATAGTGATTAATTTTGACATATAAAGATATGCTACTGTACTGTAAAGTAGCAACTAACATTATCAGCTGACAAAACTACAGTAAGTTCTTATTTCTTAATATTTTATTTTATGCGTTATTTTTAACCGATCCCAAAAACGGAAAGTTCACAATAACTTTTTTTGTTATAATTTTGTTACATACATACATACATAACTTCACGGCCAGTTCCTTACGGGACTCGGCAGAGAGTATCGAGTGCCAAACCTCACGATCCTGACAAAGCTGTCTGGCTTCCTTCACATTCATTATATCTTTTTCATACAAACACGCCGGTTTCGGAGACTCTTGACACCACCCTCGGATAATATTCGAGTGATCTGATCATGGAATATCAACCTGGGTCACCCCGGGTACCTACATCCATCCACATTCGCATTGTATATCTGCTTTGTCAATCTTTCATCTGCCATTCTTCCCACATGACCGAACCAGAGGAGCATGCCCTTTAGCATTTTAATATCAACACTTTCTTTCAATCCCACTCTTTCCCGGATCTCACTTTTACGAATGCAGTCGGCGAGCGTTACACCACAGATTTTCCGTATTATTTTTTTACATGTTTAATACGCGATTAGACGACCAATAACAAAACCGATTTTAACGATTCAAAAGGTAAATTATGATACGTAGGTGGTTCCACTCTAATTTAATTATGATCTGACCTGTTATTATTGAGTTATACTTAATAATTAATATTTTTTTGTCTATGCGTCCACATAACGCTGACCTCGACAAAAATGTTTACATTATCAAATATAACTCATATACTATTAATAGGATACATAGTACCATATCGGAATCGTTAGCTAGGTCTTTACATATGAGATTGGCGATTTGTCGTACTGGCATGGCACTTCAATCATAAATTTCGCATCGCAATGCTCGAATCCTCCTTTTATCATCATCTACCTCTTCCGGACAAGATATGTTGAAGAAAAATAGACAACCACAATCGCGAGTGACACCTGCTTATGTTAACTTTTTTATGTATAAATGGAATAAAAAAAAACATAAATACATCTTCACGCGAAGTGCTCCTTGCCTGGTAGGCAATAACGAGTGTCTCACTTCCTGCAGACCTGTGTTGCTTCTTCCACAATAATTATTCTTTTGATTTTTCTAACAAACACGCCGGTTTTGGAGACACCAATTAAAACTAATGCAAGAGCCTGTGTCCTCAGTACGTTATCTGCTTGAAACAAGCGTTTAGAATGTTTGTGCAAAAATGAAGCACTTAAAAATAGGTGTCATAATTATTTAAATGACGGTTGTTTAATTCAGTAAACGATGAATTGTAGTATTTTAGGTTTCCAACTGCAAGGTCCTAAGTACACATTTGGCTTGCTGTTAGTAAAAACATGTTAGAGTCTAAATGGCTTTTTCGCAGAAAAGCTAAAACAATAACATAATATAAACCTAATACAATAAAATGAATAAATAAATATTCCTAGACAAATTACACAAATTGATCTAGCCCCAAAATTAGACAAATTGTATGTTTGTGTTATGGGTATTAGACAACGATACTTATGCATAGAAATGCTTAAATAAATACTATTGTAAAAGTAATAAACACCCAGAACCGGAAATATAGACATCTAAATGTTCATCACAGAAACAACAACATTCCATCGCTAGCACTTTAACGCTACGACAAGCGTAAAACTTTGTATGTATTATTAGACGTCTTTAATTTATTCAGCGCTTTATTTGCTATTTTATCACAATTAACTTGAATAGAATCAGAAAGCTCTTAAACCCTTAACTGTTTAATATTATGTGTGATATTATTAGACACTTTATTTCATTCGGCGCTTGATATGCAGCATTAAATAATTGTACCGTAAAGTGTAAACTGTTTCTTACTTTGAATTAAGCTCAGGGTCACTCAGCGTGCTATAGAGAGAGCTACGCTAGGTGTTTCTCTGCGTGATATGATTCGCAATTCGGTGACCCGCAAGAGAACGAGAGTAACCGACATAGTCCAGAGAATCAGCAAGCTGAAGTGGCAATGGGCAGGCCACATTGCTCGCAGAACCGACAACCGCTCTGGAAGAAAGGTTCTCGAAAAGCAGCCCCGCACCGGAGGACGTAGTGTTGGACGACCCCCCACTCGGTGGACTGATGATCTGGTTAAATTCACGGAGAGTCGCTGGATACAAGCTGATCCTCTGAGTGATGATGATAATGATTATGTCGTACTATTAGGGGTCACGAAGACCGTGAAATTGCAAAACTAAAATTAAAAATTGTACCAGGGATATCCTGGCATGAACAATTAGGATGATGATGATGTTAAGTGGTAGCCAATAGCATTAAATAACTATCTTAAATGTAAACAATATATATTAATATGAATACTGGAACAAACAATTTCATAACATATTTTTTTGGCTGTCCGAGCCGGGATTACAACTCGGGACCTCTCATGAAGTCCTACACCGGACCGCTAGACCACACAGGCAATTAGGTACGATAAGAAGCGATGCGTTATCATAAGCCGTGTAAAATAAATAAAAGACCACCAGCGTTAAAAACTGATTAAAAGCAGATGTTTCCAAAGCGCTGGTCACATAAAGGTCAATATTCTTAGTAAAATTATAGCGATTAAGGTATTTAACTTATAATGCTACGTTTTGATGACGGCAATTTTCGTAATAAACTGCAATAAATAGCATTACGTGCATTTTTGTGATAGTCGCGGGTAAGTACGACAGCTCATCTATAACCTTTATGAAGAGCTTTTGTGCCGTAATATCGTGGTTACTAGAAAACAGATGAAAATTTTATTATCTTGTTTTATTGGCAAACAAGCTGACCGATTTCCTGATGATTCGGAATAACCGCTTACACCGCAGTGGCTTGTTGTCAACCTGAGGCTGAGATACTTAATAGTTTACTCTAATTTATGCCTTTGCAGAAGTCAATTGATGGGCTTTAATACCCCCTTTAAAATTGGAGCACCGACCCTACCTTACTACCCCGAATTAGATGATAAGGTGTTAATGTCGGCGACTCTTTCTGGAACTATTAAATCACCACTCTGTGTGACTATACTAGTTGAATTTGCTTTTCCAATCGAAATCTTAATTTATTGATAGAATATTTGGAATGTGAGTGTTAGTTATTTTTATTCAGGTATCTTAAACTTAAGCATTTCAGTGTACTAATGGCCTAGACTAATGCCCACATCATAAACACAAAATTTCCTTACTTTGAGGTTAGGTCAATTTGCATAATTTTTTTCAGGTCTATTTATTTCTTTGTTTAATATGATGCACCCACTAAAAAGCTAATTCTTCTTTTTTTATGATATTGTAAGGCAAACAAGCAGACGGATTACCTGATGGTAAGAAATTCACGCCGCCTAGAAACACCAAAGGCGATATTGATGCGTTGCCAACCTGAGGCAGGGATGTTACAACTCGAGCAAAAGTAAGTTTACCGGCTACCTTACCCTCCAAACCGGAACACTTCAACGCAAGCACTGACGTTATGGCGGTAGGAATAGGTAAGGCAGTGGTACGAATCCGGGCGAGTTGCTACCACCTAGTAGGATGCCACGGTATTAGTGACGGTAAGCCTATGCTCGCCTTTTACGAGCTTCCTGGCGGCAAAGCAAATGGTCTACTCTGCTAAGAAGCCCAGGTCAACACGGAAAAAATTACTTTTACTTCGTTACCATATACTAATCATTAACGAATTGAAATTACTTTTATATCTAGCTGAACTAAAATGGAAAATCATATTCTATAAGTTCAAATATCAAAAAATATATCAATATAGAAACAAATCATCGTATAAAAACGCGGGGTGCTAGTAGAAACTGATTTAAAAGTATTTTATTTCCCAGGTATGAAAAACAATCAACTTATCATAAAATATCTTATTAGCACTCCGCGCTTCTATACCGTTAAATGTATTTTTATCACATTTTTTTAAATAAAACTTAAACAAAACTATTTTCTATTTTTTGTACAGCTCTATATACGAGGGACTTTGTTAGTTTTTGAACTACTATTTTGAAGTTAAATGTCAACCTTTCTTAATATGGCATGAATAGCTATTGATAAAGTAATTATCTCGAAATAAAACTAGTACATATGCGAACAAATGTCATTATTCATAATTTTATTAATAAGCTGTAGTTTTTACTTTAGGTGTAACATGTTTCAATGCTAAATAATTAATGAAGGAATTTGCAATTATGTGTTTCTCTTTACTTGGAATAAGAACTTCACATTGTTAAAACTACATTTCTTTAAGGTTTAATAAATTAACGTCGCCTGTTAACATCAAAGGTAGGCATTGCCAACCTGAACCTGCTATATTAAACCTCTTAGGTATGCAAGTTTAACTAACTGAGATCAATGTATAAGGTTGTTTACTTAATTGATCTAGAGATTTAAAATATATCTTTAATTGAGATATAATTTACGCTTTGCAAAGTAGAATCTGTTCTGTACTAATAAAATACGCAATTTATGATTTGACTAAATTTTACAGTTATGAGTTACTTATGAAAAAATTACAAATTCTGAATAGTGACTTTTTATTGGATTATGCAGTTGGATTATTTATTTGTTTTTAGGTTCGTTACGGTAATAAAACTTTGTATGTATTTATTGCATGTCTAACATCGGGTGAGGTCTGATCAACAACTAGCCGAGTATGAACGGCTATTTTTATCTCGCACAGTTATTATAATTGCTTGTTAATTAATGGAAATGCACTCGGTTGAGTGAGTCAGAAAAAAATTACCGCAAATATAAATTGTTTATTGAGGACACGGTTGAGGCATTGTTTGTATTACAGATACACCAACACAAAACACAACTCCATTAACTATTCTCCCCTAGTTATATTTATTTATGCAACTGTTATTGTACACAAAACATTCGTGACATAAGTGAATGTTGAAAATTAAACGAAAGGTAAGATTGTCTTTAAAAGAGATATCTAGTAAATCCAAAATAGACAATGCTTGAAAGAAATGTAAAATATACAGTCTACTATGAGAAGACACAGGTACTTTACAAATAGGAAAGTCAAACACTTACAAACGCGTATATGTTCCTGGGTTAAATATTTAAATCTGAGTTAGCTTCTTACCTAAAGCTAAATCACTCTATACTTGGTAGTTTAACCCGTTGCTACATTTAACCCATGATCGTGTAAGCGGCCCTAACACATCAAATGTCATTAGACTAATTTGTCACTTACTAAAGTGTTCCTTGTTTTTTGGCGCCATCGTGAATGAAGGTGGTGGTATTTTTTTCATTATTGTAGAATTTCGTGTTTATATTGATTGAAATTGATTAATTTAGATGGGAATTAGATCAATTTTTGGTTCAGTGAAAGTGCGCAAATAAAATAATCATGAAGATATTAGTGTATCGTCTATTTTCTCGCTGCTGTCAAATCTCACTAGATGAGCTTGAGTAATGAAGCCACCGCTTTACTCAAGACCCTGACCTGACATGACTTTGTACATAGTGACTAATGGCTGTATATTGTATAAGAATTAGCTAACTTGACATTGGCAAAGTAGTCGTGAAAAACGATCGAAAGCCATATTTATAAAAGAAAAGAAGAAGAAGTGTTCCTTAGCAGCTTTTTTGAAAACTGCCAACAATTTAATGTTTTATTTCAAAAAAAGATTTAGATATTAAAATGACATCAAGTTTTTGTATAAATGTCTATTTTCTTATTTGCAAAAAAATATTGAGAAACAACACAGATGTTTACTGCAAAATAGTAAACAAAAAGAAAGCTGAGTGGACATCACTTAAATTAAAGCAACATTGTCCCAATACTTATTCATTGATGATGTTGAGCTAAATTACATATAGTCTAAAGAATTAGTGCTATATGTATAGAACTCCATTGTGACGTCTGAAATACCATTTCCAAATTGTACATAATATGTTAATTAAAAAAAAATTACTGCATCCATAATAAAAACCGTTTTAAAATAGACAGCAGTGTTAAACTATCACTGCGTTAACATATTGGATACACGTTTAGGTCAAAATTCAGAATAATCATTTACCTAGTGACGATTTATACTACCTTATTTTACAGAAGATAGGGGATCATTTAAAAAATGGTCTTAAATTCAATTGATCTAAAGGTCAAACGAAAAAAAATTAGATAATGCATTAGAAAAAACAGGAAAACAACGGTTCACACAATCGCGACTAAACGACCGTGGTCAAAAACAAAAAAACAGGGCGATTATGAATGGTCCGTACTCGTGGGAGACGCAATTATTTTCCAATTTTAATCAAAAATATCACCTTTCACTTCCACTTAACTATTTAAATGTCAATCTCTCAGAACTTCGCTTTAAACAATCAACAAATCCAACATTGGTCTTTATATCAACATAATACAATGCAGAATCGTCTAATCCATTCACATTTTTTACATTTTTGATTTCAAATGATTAATGTATGTAGTTTATTTCTCTAGTCTTCAATTGTATTTGTTATTCAAGGAATTATGATACGTACGGCGCTACTTTAGAGCCCAATTTTGATATGAATAAATAATAATGATTGAAAGCATTTTAAAGGAATTGATAAAAATAACATAAGATTGCACTGGTGTATGATATAGATTGGTATTTGATACATACTGGTATTCGTAATAATCCGCATCTCTTGAGATAATCAAGTTCATCTGTCAATGTCATGGCTGAAGTAATATCTGTTTTCGTTAATGCTCAGCGTGTCCTGTAAAGCAGATATGATGCACAACTTGCCTGATAGAAAGTAACGTCGAGGTCGAAGTTGGTGGTGTACTAAGAAAAAGACTGTCCTCAACAACAACACATTACGTGTTTTTTTCGTTCCACACGAGATATTAGTTCCGGTGATATATTTTTTCTTGTTATATGACAGTTCACAAGAGAGTGGCTTTCCCTGATTGTAAGTGAAAATCTGGGCACCACTGATGTTACATAATATAGGTACATCGCCCGGGATTGGTTAAGTTCCTGGTAGGGAATAGGCTTGTCACCTATCACAATGAGGGGATTGTACTGTTTTAGGCTAGCCGTGGGTGACACCACTGCCAACATCTTCGGGGACCTGAGTATGACGATTTTTAAGAAGATGTTTTAAAATAAAAGTATTGTTCAAAATGTGCAAGTGACTTAACAAGTGTCAATAATAGAAGAGCTTCTTCATGTGATGACGATAGTAAGCACATAGTTTGAAACAGTTAATTAAGCGTTTTTACGTTTAGCAAGTGTAAAAAGTTTATCCTCGATAACGATGTGGTTCATACAAGGCATGTTTTTTGCAAATCTATATTAAGTCATTTGTTGTGGCTACGAAAATTCACCTACTGGATATTTTTATGTTATCAACTTTGATATTTTAAAGTTTTCATATTACAGATTTTTTAATTTATATTATTTTTGTTAAAAATAAATTTCCATTACCATTGGTCATCGCATTAACAAATTGGTCAATTATGCTAATTATTGTATCGTAAAATATCGGGAAAAAATTGACTTTCTTTGATGCAAGGTGTAAAAATATGTTTATTTGCTAAATTGAATAGTAAGTATGAATGTATGGCAATACGTTTTTAGGGGTTTTTGGATGACAAATAAGCAAGCAATTTTCCCGATAAAAAGATATAACGGTCGATTAACTAGTGATTCGAACGCTAAAGATTTTAGAAGTCCTCTTAACTGTCATTTTCTGAATCGGAGGGTCGAAGCCATGAACTCAATTATGTAAATGTTCAACATCATGACCAATTAAATAATGCAACTTGGACATCTTTGATTCTTATATAGATCTCCAGATAGTGAGTAACATTTACTATCTCGAGATCCATCCACTTGTTTTTTTTTGTATGAAAGGTCAGCAAACAAGCATATGGGTCTCCTTATAATAAGAAACAACAATAGCCTACAGACATCATAGATCTTATAGGTGCGTCGCTATCCCGTGGCCGGGATGTTAGACAGATTGTACAAATGTACCGGTTACCCTACAAACAGGACCGCAACATGTCAATATAATTATGACAGCAGGACTAGATGAGGCGGTAGAACCCAGGCAAGTCGCTGCACACCACTATACCACATGTGAAATAATATATAACAATTTGAACACATTAAATTGAACAGATATACCTAACTTTCTTTTCTTTTCTTTGGATATTAAACCTTTTGCTCGAGTAATCTTAACTCTATCTTTCAGATCAAAACACAACATCAACGAGCATTGTCGTACTATAATTGGAACAAATAAGTCAGCGGTACCAACACCAAATAGTCCTACAACTCCTTCTTCTAGAGAAGGTCACATTGGAAGTGACGAACTCATACAAAAATAAGTGCGAAAATGGCCATGTTTATATAAAAACGAAGTATCTACCAGGAGCCAAGTGGAAAACTTATCTGGTATTTCAACGTCTCTGTGTATGTTGTGTGTAACGGGCGCACGAAGCGTGAAGTTTAGCCCATAGCTGTGGTGAAAACTGCAGAAAATTAATTCATTTATTACCCCGTGCTCACTCGCTACGGCTGACCGTCTGATTACGAATGAGAATGACAGATGTTTTGTTCGGGAGAATGATTCCTTAGTTTTTTACAACAGCTCGGTACAATGATCACCTGATCAAAAGTAGAAAACAGTTTAAAGACGGAAGTGTATAATCTTTTCTTGAAGTCGCTCATGTTGTATTGCTCTGGAAGCACCTTGAAAGGTAGACAACTAACATTAGTAGCAAGAGTTTCTTTGAAGAAAAAACCTGTTGTATGCAGGTCGACTGCTTGATGGAACAATAACTGCAGCTAATAGACATTTGCAACACACAGAGTTAGGTACCTGTCATCACGATGTTAGCTTGAATAAAGCTTAGATGAAGATTAACTTATTAAACTCAATAGGCTGCAGCTCTGTAGTCCAGTAAAAAGTTAAATGAAACCATGATCTAACCAGTTCTGGCACAATGAGTAAAAATGTGTTCAATTATAAAGCAAATTTAATTTTTATTTTTTGCAGCTAAACTAAAGCAGATAACAAAGAATTTAAAAGGAACTTTTTTGTGTAGAATTTGTTTTTCTACAACTTTTACTTGTAACTTTTTTTTCTATTTCCTACCATTATTAAGTGATTTCAAAAAAGGTATTTTTCAACCCTTTTTTTATTTTTATTAATTTAATCCCTTTCTCCTTAATTTAAATCAAAATTTCTTTCATAATATCGTTATTTACGTATTAATGAACACAATTTTACTCATTGCGCCAAAACTGGTCAGATCATGGTTTCATTTAACTTTTTACTGGACTACTGTTTGACCTTAACCGTTTAAAGAGAGATGTAACAAAATTTTAAATTAAGAATATCCATGGTCAGACCTTGATGGAATTCTTATTGATACACGATTTTATCCCAACGAGAAAGTAAACAGCGTTATGACCAGAGACCAGAGGAACAAAGACCAATAGTAAATAATCAATAGCTAATATGGTGGTGTTAAAACAGTCTACTTTACGCGAACTTTTTGCAAAAACTAGTTTATAAAGATCATAGTGATAAGGGCGCCTCTATCATGTCTCGTCTAACGCCCCTACTTTTAATTTTTATAATTACTCAGATCATGTGATCGATATAGAATGTCTTATAAATACCGCCGCAAAAAGGTGTTTATTATAGAAGTATTTTAATTAAATGTCTGTGGTTTTTGTTTCTACTATAAAGTTTTTCTTACACTATAAACTTCTAATTGTCATTGATACGTGAATCTCAAATAAAAATAATAATAAACATACTATTATTTCCCTAATCAATAAGCACAAAAACAGTACAGTTGATGATAATAAATTATCATTTAAATTTGCCTTCACTAAATTAAGAAGGGCCATCGCTTTAATCAAAACCCTGACATTTAACTCTTCATATCTCACACTGAACCGTTATATTCTAATATGGATGATAGCATAGCCAGTAACTCTTACTCAAAAAGCTTATACCAAGCTTCAGATTGGCAACACGCCGTTCTAAAATCTGTCTGTTTGCATAACCATGTTCTGAATCCGAGACAAGGGCGACAAATACTGTGTTATTTGTCTCCCAAACATAAGTACACATTTTTTAAGTTTAACTTTATAACCAATTGCGGAATCTATATTACACACAAACAGGATCACCACAAAATGTCACTACTTTTAATTAAACAAGAATAATCAAAATTGGTTAATTCAGCAAAAAGTTTTATAATTTTTGTAAGAGTGTCAATCCAATTGATAATCTCCTCTGTATTGAAAGTCAGTTGAAACCATAAGTGGTTTAATAAGCTTATCAAGTCGTTATAAGCAAGCGTCAATGAGAAATTTAAATTGAAATGAAAAAAGTTTACGCTAAGTAAAGGTAAACCGCCATTTGACGGCGTTTTCTTGGATCTAATTAAGACAATCGGAATGACAGTCACGTATGCGCACGCGCCGACTATCAAGTCGTCGTGCCGCGTTTACAAACAATATCAAGTTAACAAAACTTGCCTTTGTGTCCTACTTTCTTATAAAGTCGAAAGTTTTCCCGAAGTTACTTTAGTTTTTGAGTTAAATCGTAAAGTATTTTTATTTTTTCAGAGTCCTGTTATTATCTTTGTAGTTATTTCTACATCTAGATTTAAAATATTTTGTAAACTCGACACTAATGATACAAATGTAAGATAATGCAACTGTTTGTTTATTGAACTCGTCAATAATTATGACAATATGTTACTTTAAGATATTACTGCAATCAAAAAATTATTAAAACTACAAAAGAATGACTAAAATTTACGGCGCACTACATTTGAAGCCTGCCTACCTTCCGAAAACACAATCGTGAAACTCAATTCGTTATTGGCCGAGTAATCATGTTACAAACATACGTAGAAATACGATATACATAAGAAACGTTAACCTACTTTTTTGGTTACAAACAAATAAAATAACTTTTTATTTTATTACGTTAAACACTTATGTAATAATTGAGTGTGAGTAGCTGTGATGAGGATGATAATGGACGTGAGGTGGTAAGCTTTATTTCAATATTTTGTGTCTGTACAAGAAAGGGAGTAATATCAATTTGAAAGTTTGTTGACAAAACATATTAAATTAGCATCATTCAATTTAGTGTCATTATATAACAAAATACATGATGCATAGTAGTTTGCAATAAAAGTTGTTTTATTTGGAATTAATTGAACACACACGAAGTCTATAAAAATTAAATGACTCAAAAGCGAACAAGTTGCTTTTGCAGTTCAAACGGGCCCGCAAAACGCATCTGCTTAACGTTAAAATCTTTGAATATTCGTATTAAAAGGGTTGTTTTTAATTATGCAAGTACACCAGAACGCCGCAGTTAGGCACCAGCGGTTAAATTACAGGTTGGGTGGTTTCGTTCCCAGTAGGTACTTCACTTACGTTTTTTATAATATGTGTGTTATCCACCGTCGGCGAGTGGTGTAGTTCTATTTTATTATGTAAGTATTTTTCAATTAATATATAATTACACTTGCATTGTTTCACTTATTATAAGAAAAGCAGTAGAAATGAACTCTCATATTACTAATTACAAAAATGTAGTTTCAAACGAAATGCCAAGGATGGAAAACGGTTCACTAGAATTTTCAAACAACGCTGTTCATTTTTTAAATAACAATTAATAATAGTTTTCTGAATAGAATGACTAAAAATAATATTTAATTCCAATCAACCTACCAACGGAGCAGCATTTGCGGGTCACAGCTCTTCATGATTCAACTCCCTATATCATCGTACAAGATGGTCGCATGAGGTCTACGATTATTGAAATTAAAAAAAACCTTTTTCTCCTATACCCAGTTGTACGTTATGAATTTTGATCCAAAGGTATTTACAACTTACTTGCGATTCAAATGAGCCCGCAAGACATATTAAATTGTTATCCTTTATTAATTATTATACTATAAAACTTTAGATGTTTCTTATTAAAATGGTTAATTTTAATTATGCAAGTACACCAGAACACCACAGATAGGCTTCGGTGTTGAAATTACAGGTTGAACTGTTTCGCCCACCGTACGCTAATTATTTGTTATTACGTTGCACCTTGTGGTCGAGAATGTAAGATGATAAGTTAGTTGGCTTCGTTTCCTTTAACTTTGTTTTTTATTTCAAATTGTGTATGTACAGTTGGCCGCGGACTTAGCAGAGCTTTAATAGAAGTAATATTAGAGGAAAAATAAGGAAATATGGACTCTTCATCGCCTGGAGACTACTTTCGACCAATAGAATTACAATATTTTTTGTAATTCTGTTACAAAAAATAAATGTCCTAATATTTTATTCATGTCTATAAAATCTTTATCATAGAATACCTGTAATTGATATAACTACGTAGAAGAAGTTCTCTAAAGGTGCACACGGTTAGGTGAACCGGTTAGAATTATCCCTGCCGTACAAACTGCACACAATTGCTGTTGTTGCATTTGTTTAAAAATCAGCTAAATATAGCAACAATAATAAGTTATGTAACATAAGAAACATAATAAGAAATCAGTTCTCTTCTTACTTTGCTATGTTGCAGTTTTGCTCACAACAAATGTTGCAATCGTACCAACATTATAGCAATAACTTGCAATTGGCTGCTCGTAATTAATAATGACAGCACATAAATAATAGTTTGACGAGTCACAATCCTGTTTCATTTTACGATCTGATCAAGTTGTTTGATTGGTGTTATTGCTATGTATCCTTCGATTGTTTTAAAGGTCTCATTTAAAAGGCTTAAACTGAAGAAAATTATTGGAAAAATGAACGATTTGAAACGCGAAGGATAAATAAGATGTAGAATTTGAAATGTAATGTAATAATGATTCAATCGAAATAAAATTTTAAAAACCACAACTTAAGCTTCAATGACTATTTATCTACGAACACAAACAATTAATATGTTCCTCGTTTTCCCTGGGATTGCATTATTAGATTCAATGTTGCTGTTAATAGGGCGAAATGATCGGAGCTTGAAAGTGCGCTATCTTCAATACGAAATATTTTTTTTAAATCGGTTTACACAACATACTTATAACAATATAACCTCCTCAGTTTTTCAAAATCAGTTAAAAAAAGAAAGAGTTATCCGTCATAATGTAGGTATTTGCTTCTAAACATTAAAATATTAAGTGATAATAAAACAATCCGAAATAAAATATTTTGATTGTGATTTTTTTATGTAAATTGGAAGGCAAACATAACACTGATAACCTGATGGTTATGATGGTGGTGGACACCTCGCCAATGATTGTGAAAAGTGGTAATGATGCGTTGTCCATCTATGATTAGGAGGTTAAGTGTATCTGCTTACAAGAAGGTTCTTTTAGAAACCCGGGATCAGGATCAAATAGGCAAATAAGTTGGGGAAAGCAGATACAAATTATGTACTTCATTTCGTACGTTAGTTGAAAACGCTAGCTTAGGTTAAAAGGGTCATTGCTAATCAGACCAGCACTTCCCTTTCTCCTCGAGGACAATAAATTAAAGATAGGCTACATAAAAGTAAAAATGAAAAACGAACTCCTTAAAATTTAAGAAAAAATGTGAGCTGCACGATATAATATAACATATAAGCAAGTAAATTTAAAACAGATACTGTAATTATTATAATTTGTAATTGTAAACAAAACACTATATAAGCAAATTTAATAATAATTGTATGTATCTGAGCGCAACGCTAACAAACTGCTTAACAGTTTGGCGAAACTTGTGTAATTGAGATGTACCTAAGTTTTTTTCAGAAGAAAATAAATTTAAAAAAAAGCTCACCTATCGCTTGCAACCTTACAATAAGCAAATTCGCCGCATATGGAGTACTGTTCTTAACTCTAGGCAGGGATTTCCTAGTACCAGATCCTTTCTTTTGACTGCGTCACACGTATAACGCCTCAAATTGTCAATGACCAAACAATTACCAATTAGCTTGATCTTTTGGGATGGAGATGTTGGGGCTCTCAGTGTTTTCTACCACTTTTAACATGGGAAATGTTCTGAGGAATGTTATTTGGATTTATTTGTTTTCGAGTTTCGGACATAACTTTCTACTACCATGCTATTTTGAAGATATTTCTCACTTTCTCACACAAAACACCATTGTCGACTAAAGGGTGCTATTTTCAAATGGATATGACTCAGAACCTTTAAGATAAGCCTGTGATACTCCTGGTGTTGCGGATGTCCGTGGGTGGCGGTGATCGTTCTTTATCAGGTGACCCTTCTCTTACCTAAAAATTTGTATACCTAGAGCTGTGCAGCAACTTGTATAAGTTAGGATCCACTGTCTCACCTATTCCTGACGCGACACTGACATTGTCACGTTCCAGTTTGAAGGCTTGGATAGCCGGTAGACTAGCACAAAAAGCTTAATTTTCCGGCTACATTACGGTGCCGCGCCGAAAAAAACCTATCAAGTAATCATAAATGTGCGTAACATCTGTTTTGCAAAAATAAAAAAAAGCGTGAGATGAAAAACAGTATAGACAGTTCATATTTTTATGCATTCATAGATAAGATGGTGGCCATGGGATCTTGTA
This sequence comes from Calephelis virginiensis, assembly GCA_002245475.1. Classification (NCBI taxonomy): domain Eukaryota; kingdom Metazoa; phylum Arthropoda; class Insecta; order Lepidoptera; family Riodinidae; genus Calephelis; species Calephelis virginiensis. The sequence continues at coordinate 180,724 of NJDC01000090.1, forward strand.
ACATAAACGTCATTACATCAAGTTACGCTTATTTTATACGTCTTGATAAGGACTTTGGTATTGAAACCCACTGCTGAGTACCTACAGCTAACTCCCCTAAGATAAGCTCCGATATCCCGGTTCTTTGTACCTGTGTTCCAAAAGACAACCACAGGATGCAAGAACATGCCTTTTTCGAATGTTTGCGAATGTTTGCTACAGTTCACCCTTATATCCGTAATAACAGACTCTTGACCGCCTCGTTGGTCTAGAGGTTAGGGTGCACACCTAGTTCAACCGAGGCTCGGATTAAGTGCCCGACGGGGTCAGACATTTATGTGACGAGCAACTAAATTTCTGCATTTTGCGGGTCTGGAGGATTATTAAATTTGTTCTAATATAGTATTTCTACGTATTTGTATTGTATGTCAACACCCAAAATACAAAGATATCGTTTGCTTAATTTATAGTTTGATTCAATTTGTGTAATATGTCTGGAGACATTTATATTTTTGCAACGCGAGTGTTTTCTATTATATTGAGCCGTCTCTGTACTATCCCATAATGTTTGACTTGCTAGTTGGCCGTGTTTTAGAAGAATACTATTAAGATGTCAGTTTCATTTTTAGTTGTTAGTTTATGTTTAGTATGTTAGTAAACTTGAATTGCCTTTGTTTCTTTTTCATAAAATATATCAGTTATGGAAATAACGTACTTTTTTTCGATATATTTATATATATATATGTTCTTGTTCTTAGTTTGTCTTTTCTTAAAATTTATATTATCACAGAAAATTGAAACCGTGTATCCGATCAATGGCGTTAACATATATTCTAACCTGACAACCAACGAGGTGATAAATTATAAGCACAATGTTCACAAATACACAGAAAGATGTAAAATATAATAAAAATATTCATCGAATGCGATGCGACGTCCAAGGTGTTACATAACAGTGTCACTCGGGTCTAATTGACCGTTGTGACAGTAATAAGGTACAAATGATAACATACACTGGCCCAGCTGACAGTGTGTAAGCGACCGTGGCGAAGCTGCTAGGGATATGGACTCATGTTTATTCCAATATTCGACTTCTGAATAAAAATGTATTTCTGTATGGCATACAAAATGGGCGCTGGAAAAACGAGAACAAAGTTAAGAAAGCCAGTTGCTTCAAAACGTTTGTTGTGACGTGATAAAGATAAGAAAAATTTGAAATGAAACTGCTTAAAAAATAAGGCTACATTTAATTTAGAATTAGATATATATTGAATATATATTTGCTATTTGTAAGATTTCTTGGAAGTTTATCTCATCAATTTAAATAAAATATTTTCATAAGAGGTAGGTAAGCTAGCCCCGTTCACGTACATTTTATTTATTTTTAAGTTCATTAATGTCATCCTAGTAAAGTCATCCTAGTAATCTAGCGGTCCGGTGTTGGAATTGCTTTCATGATGTACCGCGTTCGATTCCAGGATCGGGCTAAAACGGGAAAGTGTGTTTTTTTAATATTTCATTCAAAAAAACGTTGCTTACATATCCGGTACATTTTTTGCTTTATGTTGCTTACATAATCATTTATGTGCCCGGTCGGCGATAGGTTTACCTACCACCTATCTTATTGTGGAATCAGTGTCATCAGTCCGATTTTTACCTCTGCCTACCTATTCAGGGATACGGCCATAAAAGTACTTAAAAAAATAGTCTGTAGGCATTGTTAACATCTAAAAAAGTAATCTACCAAACATAGGTATAGTTTAGCGTACTGCAGGAAAAAGTAGCTATAAAAACTGTGAAATTCTAAAAACTGTAATCTGTAAAGTTATACATTTAAGCTAAAAAACGCTATTAGTCTAAGATCCGAAGAAAGGTTGACCTGCACCGACCTGATAATAGGATGAAACCGGTTTTATAGCAAATTTAGTATATCAGAAACTATGTTAAAAGTGGGTTGCCTAAAAAAATCCTGGACATTTTTTTATTTCTTAAAATATTTTTTATTTATTAATTGGTGCAATATTACGGTTTTATTCCGACTTAAAGTAGGTACAAGACGAAGTTGCAGAAGTTGGGTTGCCTGTTATATATCTGGATTGCCAGGTATAAACAGATAATTGTCGATGCTAGTTACTTTCACGGAATCTGCGAAACTCTAAGAACTGCTAATTTCCAAATGTATATTTATGAGCGTATTTTACTACAAAGCCCTTAGCTTTAGTTGTGCAAGTCACCTTTGGCACTATTATTGAAAACTAATTCTATGTTTACTATAAATAATGAGTATAATTACATTATTACAGTCATATTAGTCATTATGCAGTAGGTCTTTTTGTATACAATAAAGGATATCTGTCTTTATGGACAGATTAATTGCAAACATAACATTTTCAAAAGACTTATGATGGGTTTTTAGGATTATTATAATTATGGCATTTTAAATCCGAAAAGTCAACGTTAGTGTATTTTTTAAACAATTATCACAAATCCTAGGCAATGTACCAGGTTCAAATGGCGTTCTTAGAGTGTAATTAGTGTGGATAACCCGCGTTGCAGGTGCACCCGACAGAAAACACAGGGGTTTTACATGTTTGACATATCTGCATATCTCTGTATGTCTATCTGTGTGTGCGTGTGTTTGTCTGTGGCACCTTAAATTCTGAACGGATAGATCGATTTAGTAGATAGTTTTTTGTTTGTTTCTTTGCTACACTACATGTAGGTTTTCTCGAGTTATTGATTTTTTATTTTATTTTGTATTATTAAAGCATTGGAAAGGCATAGCAAGCATTGAATTTATCCCAAGTACGAAATATGCAGAACTGCATGTGCTTATCCAATATTTGTCTGCTGTAGGTCACATATTAGACAGATAGTTATGGTGCGATACCAAACCTATGTTAGGTTAATAAGCCTCTTGAACTAGCGAGGTAGTGGCCGATTCCCTAATTTTAGACGATATGGAAGTAGCACTCACCTTTTAACAAGTAGTTTTGTATAAAACCAACTGCCTGACTATGCCCGTATCATTAGATTTAGGCTCAGGATATTTATATACATTTATATTTTAATATTAAATAGGTCTGTATTTCTGAATCTAGGTGTCTTAAATTAATTTCATTTCATGAATGTTACATACTGAAATTCGTTTGACAAGGATTAAGTTTGCTCATTTTTAGATTATCAAGAGGTTTATATTTATAACGAAAATGAATACAATAATTTAAATACATACAGTCGAATCCTCGACTTTATATACAAGTATACAACACAATTTGTCATCCCCCGTTTTCCCCGTGTTGGTCCGTGATCCTTTGCGGAATGGACCGTCTGCCTTCCTGCCAGGCAGCTTTTAAAAGGCAAGCATAGGCCTTTCGTCACTAGCATGTGACATCTCACAAAGGTGAGTTGCGCATCGACTTGCGCGGATTGGTACCACCGCCTTATCTATTTCTACCGCCTTAACGTCAATGCTTGTCGTTGACGAATCCCGGTTGGGATGATAAGGTAGCCAGTATTCTTACTTTTTCACGAGAGCTAACATCCCGGCCTCAAGTCGCCAACGCTCCATTGCCAACTTTGGTGTCTCTAGGCGTCACGAATTTCTTACTATCAGGAAATCCATCAGCTTCTTTGCCTTCCAATACCATAAAAAATAAGTATTGGATGGATCCTTTAATAAAAAAATAAAAAGCAATATGCTAATCAACATCAACCATTTAATAAATTAATATAATTAATAAACCATGTTGACAAATTTATCAATATCATCTTTTGTTTACCTTAACTAAAGTATAAACAGCACCGGGAAGATTAAAGAATATACTTATTGCACATTACCCTTGAAAAGGTTCTTCTATGTAAATCTAAAAACTGTAACGTAACAGTAATAACTAATACTTTTACAACCTGTGTAGTAATTAAAGTGAAAGAAACTTGATAATGTCTGTAGGAATCGTAACACGACGGTAATCTCCACCTATCCCGAAAGGGACTGCTCGTGAAGTTATGTTTGTGTGTGTATGTGCATTTCGCAGCAATGGAAACTATGTGGCATTAATGAACAAATAAGCTCTAAACTAATAAATACTCTGAGCCCCAGCAGTTTATTAGGCCTGCCATCTGCTGAGCAGGTGAGGAGCTATCGCACCACACCACAATAGTATCCGCGAAAAGGAGTTTGTTTGTTAATATTCGATAATTTTATCTTGAGACATGTTTTATTCCACCAAAGGTCGAACAATGTGCGTATATTTTTCCTTATTTTAATTAAATACAAATAATACCTTGCAGTTTTGCATATTTCTCGAGTAGGTACCATTTTTTTGTTTATAATTGTGTAGTAGATACTGATTACGCATACATTTCCGTGACTGCACTATTTCAATACCGGAATGATTTAAGACGGTTTTTTTTATTCAGTAGCTATCTATCTATGTAACGGAATCTTAAAAAATGTTTTTCATCTACTTAAAAAAGTCAGATTGAATTGCAGATTTATGCACTTATTATAGGCCGGGGACAATAAAGTTACTTAAAAACTTTTAAATGATTAAAAAATCAGGAACTGGCGACACCCTTAAAATTTTCAATAGGTAGAGCTGCCGTTGCGTGGGCTACATTCTTACACAGTTTAAGTTACGTGAAAATTCCAAATTCTCCCCCTTTAAAAACCATAAAAAAAGCTTTCTTAAAAAAGTCAGGAATGGCTTATCTTTTAAGGTTGTTTAACTATAACCTTTTTATGGTACGTACTACGTAATAGAAATGTTTGATTAGTGGTAAAAGATTTTTTTTTAAATTATTTAAGATTATTGAATAACCCTATTCATAATGTTTGATGGTTCAAAATCATGTTTATAAAAACGTAACGTAATCAATAGGAGGATAAAAATCGTGCAATTTTGATAACAAGGAGTTTGTAGGATTTTTCTGTAAACATTTAAGTAAATTGTTTGAAATGCTTAAAACTGCTATCTCATAATGATATTTTTCTACATGAACACTACGATCACAGCACACAGCATCGATACATTTTTTTTTCAAAAAATAAATAAATTTTACAGTTTACGAGTATAAGTTTCAGGTATGTCTACTTCATAGTTCGCATTCAAAGTGACTCCACAGCAGAGGCCCTTTATTTGCGAACTATGTTATACTCGTTGCCCGGAAAACCACTGTAAGATAGAATTTATCTGTATTTATCACTGTGTTTCTGATTGAGAGCATGACACAATATTATTTACTATTCATCTCAATACATTTTAACCAAATCCAAAAAAGGAGGAGGTCGTTCGACTGGATGTTATTTTTAGGTTGTTACGCGATTATTTAGCCGTTTAATAAAAATATTTTAATTATTAACTTTCAAAATATAGATGTAGATTGTGGTAGCCACCGTATAAATTTGATGAAGATTACACTACATACTACTTTGTGAGCTAAACTTTATAATGATTATATTTGTCGTGTACCTTGACGACGTTTTCGTCAATCAAGACCTACCTTAGCATTTTCGATAAAATAACGATCAAATTTCGACATGGTCATGAAAATGAAGTCGGTTTTAGTAGTTTTACATTGTAGATAACACAATTTACAGAAACCTTAAAACAAAAAGGAAATGTAAGTATAAAGGGCAAGTTGTACAAACAGACTATAAATATAGGCAAAACGACTATTTTTTTTTAAATTAGCCTTAACCCTAACGATATGCACTTGGCTCAGGCCCGTGAATACGGAAATACCGGTTTATAATATAAACCGAATTCAAGTTTAAATTAGAAATAATGACAATTATATTAATATATCTCTGGATAAAATACATAAGTTTAATCTAACCCCAAAATTAGCAAATTACATTCTTTTGTTATAGATATAAGTCAATGATACTAATACATAAAAATACTTAAATAGAGTATCTATTATTAAATTAGAATAAATTTTATTTAAATTTATTCTAATAATTATATTAGAATAAATTTAATAAACACCTAGACCCGGAAATATAGACTCCTAAATGTTCATGACACAAAAGCTTGCCACCGTCGGGAATCTTACCCGAGCCTCGCAGTTGGTCAGTGTAGTTAGGCGTGTACGCAAGCCCCAACGAGCAAGACCAACGAGGCGATCTAAATAGGCAGCAGAATGACTTGTGGGAAATCGAGACAGTCTACGTTCATAGGAACGACAGATTGAATCATTTTGAATAGAAAGCAAAGGATGCGAATTTTTCAGGTTATATTTTGAAGTTATATAAACATTTAAGTACTAAATTTGTAAAGGTCCTCGAGAATTTGATATTTTTGATTTGATGATATACTTAATTGAATCAAAGGTTTAGGTGAGTGTAAGATATTTAAGATAATGTTTATGACACGATGGATCTCGTGATGATTTGACATGAGTGATTTCCAAATTATATTATGGACCTAGTCACGAGAAACGCTTGTATTTTGATCTCTGTGAAACAAGTGTTTTCTTTTTCTATATGAATAAATTGTTTATCAATTTGTCCTTCGTTACAGATAAAGTTCGAGCTCAAATGTAATTATTAGAATTTTCATTTTTGGAGAAACCTAATTTGTACTACCTATTTAGTAATGAATACACTTGCACTGCTTCATTTAATATTTTAATTTTACAAAATTAGCCAACTGGTTTCGATTTGTGAATAATTTACATCAATGTTTTAGAAAGAGCTAAGCTGCTGCAAAACTTTTTCACGGCATACACATACCCGTTAGATTACCTATGGTCACATCACAATCGATTTAGTATCGACACGCCGGCCATTGCTCACCCAATAAATAACTAATCGAATCAACATAATAGGCCGCGTCTAATTTTTGAACGGGCCATTCAACATGCTCACAGTTTCATGGCTATAGACTCTCTAGACACGATACATTTATTTATAACGTGCTTCCCATGTGCCAAAAGGTCAATAAGTCATAAATATATAAGTTATAATAATAGGAGTTAATACAGTTTTTAAATAGCCCTTACATTTTTCCATATTTCAATGTATGTCAACGTAAGACGACAGCTGTCACTTTTTACTCCGTCTTTTTTGTCCGTACTTTATAAATAAATATATTTACATAAATTAATTGAATACAAGACATAATATATTTGGTAAATAAAAAAACTCTTTTAAACAAACCATGAGGTAGGAATTCAAACTTGAAGGTTTTTCTTCTAAAGTGAGATGAGTAATTATAATAAGTCCAAATGTAACTTATACCTAACATAGAAAATGTATGTAAAATCGGTTAGCTTGAATGTAACGTAAAGTATATAAATAAAGTATTTAGCAGAAAAGTACAAGGGTCATTTAGAAAGTGTGTACATATAAAATGGAAGTCTACGAACTACCGACTCGTCGTCACTCTGTCTAAATAAAAAAGAAACTATATTGTCCGTGTAACAAATGCGTATTTTGTGTAATGTCGAAGTAATTTCATTTGTCCCATTAATAATTTACAGGAAAAAATAGATAACAAATTTAAGATTAAGATTAC
>NJDC01000091.1:0-15292 GCA_002245475.1 Calephelis virginiensis
ATTTCTGTCTCACTTTAATGTAAATAATTCTGTGCACATTTATTGAGAAAAATAAATTCGATACTAAATTTAGGTAGAGTCAGGGTAAATTACTAGTCCATTTAAATTTATAGTCGTAAACGGGCAAAGGGAAATAATTTCATACCCACAAAAACATCATTATTTTCAGTTTCAGTAATTAATATATAGTTTTGTCTATACTGACATTCAATATGACCCAAAAACAAACACTTCAGCCGTGAAAGAGAGATTTTTAAGTTCGGCCCGTTTAAGGGTTAAAAAGGAGATTAATTCTATTACAATAATACGTATTTCAATACTTTCCTGCAATTTTTTTAGATCTAGAATGAGAAATGTTAAAAAACTGCGTTCTTTTGCCTCGATCTCACTAATATTCATTAATATTATCAGTAAAAGAGTGAGTTGCCACTTAAAAGTATTGAGTTTGTACTATTTTGTTTTATGTTTAAATTATCATGCAACCCCTAGTGCAATCGACACTTTGCTCTGTTATACTGTGGTAGTGTTTTAAGGGTACAAAATCGTAATTAATAGCGATTTTTGTCGATTATATGCAAAGGCTTAATTAGAGTTATTACAACTATTCATCAAAAGACATCAGTTTAACATTTTTAATCGTGACATCTATATGTCTGTTATAAAACTTCTAATGTGTGAAATTCACTGAAATTTGTTATACTCTGTATCAACAGATGGCGCAAAATAAATTTGGTTAGTACAACTATTCATCAATAGATGTCAGGTTCAACTATTTTTATAGTGACATCTATATTTCTCTTCTAAAACCTCTCATGTGTGATATTCGCTACAAAGTATATTTGTTACATTATGTAACATTAAGTAGCGCAAAACAAATTCATAATAAGGTTACATAATTACATAACTACCAATAGAAAATTAAAGTTTAATAATTGGTAACAGCCAAAACTAAAGACCAATATCTGTGATCACGACAGTGACCCCGCCAAGTCCAACAAAAAAGTGTCACGGCCATACCATACTTTTCTGGTAGCAGTTCAAGCCCTTTTCCACCTTTATAACTTTGTTGCGGATAAAGGAAAAAGCCTCAATTTTCAGTTACTATGCAGGCATTGTATAAACACTGTACGCTTAAAATTTCATTCAATTTAAAGCAGAAGTTTAAGAATTGAATTCTGTGTGTGAAATCCATCGCCCTACCTATTTCTGCCGCCATAATGACTCTGTCATGTTCCGGTCCGGATGCCTGGGGTAAAAGTTATACATGTACAATAACGTCCCGCCCACAGGACATTGACGCACCTACGTTGTCTAAAGGCCACAGAAATCTCATCTCTTATGGTCCAACCATTAGCCACGCGAGCAACGCCGCATGCAACAGGTAGTATAGTATAAAGTAGTATAAAATAAAATTCAAGTGGTTCTGAATGGATTGATAACTTCAAGATATGGTCACGACAAAGTTTTGGCGAAACACATCCCTACGTATAAATTTATATGTGTATCTTCACGCCCGTAACCCGAAATAGTGTGCTGAGGTTTTACATCCAGAATATACATGACTAGCCAAAGGTCTGTAGGGTCCTATTACGTTTTGTGTGAGGCCAAACCTTTCGCCAACCAGGCATTTAACCAATCCCGAGCAATATTGTTTTTATTAGAAAATTAAGTATCGACTGGAAAGCGAACCCGAGACCTCAAGTACTTAGTCAAAGCCAATACTAGTCAAATAGATCACAGAGATGGTTAGATATATTAAATCCAAGTAATGTTCTTAATGCGAAAGTTTGTAAGAATAGATGGATGTTTATTACTCTTTCACGCAAAAACTAATACCTAAACGGAATTTGAATCTTAACAGGAATGTAGTTTAAACATTAGAATAACATATAGGCTACAATTCATAAAAAAATATACTTTAACACGCGAGCGAAGCCTCGAGTGGAAGCTAGTACGTAATATGGTTTTTGATATGTAGATACATTTATATTATCTATAACAATACCTAAGTTCAACACGTCATAAAACTATCTTACGAGTAGGTCCAAGACCCAAGTTAACATTTGTGCTTAATATTGAAGATGCTGCGATAACAAAATCTTTAAATGTCACTTATCTTTTGCTCCTTGAATATGTGTCATTATTTCTGCTGAGATGATGGTTCTTTATTAAAAATGGATTCAGTGTACGAACGTGCTCTTTCCGCAGTAGGAGATGCAAACAAATTTCAGAAGAAGTTTGACTATGTATATAATGTGGGACTAGTTTCCTTTTGGAGCATAGCTTATAGTTCGGTATTATTATGTCTAGTAGTTGTGCCTTATACGTGTCAAACACCCGAAAAAACAACTAACATAAGTGACTATGAGTGGAAACTTAAATATTTACCTACGTAAGTATTTTTTACAAATACTTTTTTTGAAGCGTACCTAGGTAAAAAGTTGGAAATCCCATTTTAGGCAAAGATAGGTTTTTATTATTAATATTAAAATTACATAATTAATAATTATATAACTTAGTGATCTCATCAAGAGGTTAGCGTAATGTCCAAATCGACTAATTTTATGCTCGGGTTTGAATATCAACATCGTATTTTCAGATAGCGGTTATTAAAATTAACTAAAACTTTTTTTCGGCCTATGACACCAAAAATGCCAGAAATGAGTTATTACACTACCTACTACTACTATTTTGCAAACTACTACGACTACGATTTGGTATGTTTACTAGATGCTTATATAAGTATTAGGTATGTATTAGGTAAGCAGAGACAAGTAATTTTAATCGACTTCAAAAAAGGAGATTAGGTAGGTAGCTGTTCGATGAGTGTATGTTTTATGTATAGTGCCACCAACTTTTCTGTTAATTTTTGCCATTTCTAACTTTGCCATTAGAACTAAACTATTTCGTAAAATGACCTTGCACTCGTTACCGTCTTTACCATAAGGGCACACGGGGCCAGTACCTAGGGCCCCTAAACTCAGAGGGCCCCGAAGGATCGACCATTTCAGTCACATTGAACTTCAATATATTTTGGTTGGGTGCTTTACGTTTTTCTCACAGCCCTAATTCGGGAGCGTTCAATTTCGCAGCTTATGAACGACTAGCTAATTTGTCAATAAAATTTATGAGCATAGTAAGTGAAATTCTTCAGAAAATTAAAGAGGTTTAACTAGAAAATTTTTGCTTAACAGAAAACTTATTATTTGTCATCATCATGTCTAGCGTTAATTTCGTATATTCTTCTTGCATTTGAGTCACTTTCTGACTCTTTCCTCCGGAAATCACATGATCTGGATATCACTCTCCACTCCGATAGAAAGCCTTTCCCTACTCCTGTCGTAATAACGTGATTGTCATGATATTGTTTCGGTTTGTAGTTCAAACGTAAAGCTTACGGACACAAAAAAACTTATCATCCTAGCCTGAGTCTAAACGGCGTGACCCGAGACAGCGTGTTCTTGCCTTTCGAAAATCTGATTTCTTGTTTTAATTTGAAAACTACGGATAATTTTCCAAGACATAAAAGTCGTCAATGACGTCATTTTGGGTGAAATGTGTATTGGAACAGCATATCAGTTGGAGTCTGCATGTAGACCCCTTTATCCCTTACGGGTTACTTGATTATTTCGCCAATGTAGTCAACAATGACTAGGCGGAAGAGTGCAGTATCACACCTGATTGTAGCCCTAGCTATTCCTACCGTCGTTATTATGACAGTTATTACTATTATCGTCTTTTCGTAAATAAGCGTAGGGTAGACTGCAGAATTGTACATGTAGCCTAAGATCTCGGCCATAATATAGTGACGCATCAGTAACAGCTACGGTGTCTAAAAAGTGTGTAAGATTTGCTTGTACTTTTTTCTAGATTCGTGGACATATCTGGTGATGTTAAATTTGAAAGTTGTAGAAAATATTCAAACCCTGATATAAAGAATGTTACATACGGTAAGCTATATAATATTAGGTAAAATTGTATATTATGCTAAAAATAAAAAAAATATATCTGCATGTTTACAAGCTTACGCTTAACTTGCCATGCTCAGACTAATAAAAAAGTGTTGAATGTGAATTGTTTTTAACCCCCGAAAGAAAAAGAGGAGTCTTATATATAACCTATAAGGTTGACGTGTCTAAGTCTGTGGAATCGTCACTAAATGAATGTGGTCGGGATAGTTCTTAGCTGCAATACGGTAAGATCTTGTCGTCAGTTATTGAACATCTTTAATATTACGTCACTTAAACGTTCAAGTAACTACAGCTACGTAAAAATTGTAGGGTCGTGCGTCCAAGTTAGCATAAATATATAATTGTTATGTATTATCTGTGTATCGTGTTTCAGTTTCAAGGGCCAGCTATTAGAAATCTCCTTCATGTATGCAAAATAGCCCAATATTAAGTTTTAACATTATGTAAACAAGCAGTGCTCTCGAACGTCATAGTATGAAATCGTTAGAGCCAAAGAATAATTATTCTACGAGGGTAGAGCTGCCCAATAAAATTAAAATAAAATTGGTGTGTCATATAAAAATTTTATATTCGATTAATTGTTGTTTTTTAATTTTATCCCAGTCGGGGAAAGGTAAAGGATCTGAGTCCATACAGTCACGTCTTCCGTATTAATAAATCTTTTTCATGTTATATATTTTCAATTTATGTCTTCCGTATTAATTCTTTATTGCAGTCATTAGTCAGTAGTCACTATTTACACAGTCTTGTCTGGGTCTTGAGTAAAGCGGTGGTTTCGTTACACAAGCTCGTTTGAGATTTGGCGGCAGCGAGGAAATTCACGATACATTAATTTCTTCATGATTATTTCATTAGTGCACTTTCACTGAACAAAATCAAACTAATTCCCACCTAAATTAACCAATTTTACTCATATTTTACACTAAATTCAATAATTGTGAAAAAATTGTGACCATCTTCATTCAGGATGGCGCCAAAACTCTTTATATTCGATTAAGTTCGTTTATTTTTATTATTATTTTTAATAGACTCCTCCATACTCAAAAAGCAAAAACCAACTAATTATGCCATTCAAATTCAAATTCAAGTTCATTTGGAAAGATACTTATGTAGGTAATAAATAGCAATAATTTATATATATATTTTTTCTTGCAATATGTAGATAGCAAAACTAGGTGTATTATAGATAGATTTCTTTTATTCTAGTGGATCTATACAAAAATTCTTGTGACGCGGCTATATAATTCTAAAAAAAAAACTACCACCGGATCGGAAAGAATCTCAGCGGGCTTGTCTTTTTTCTTATAAATCTTATTTACAAAATTATATTACCTACATAATTTGTAGAGATTTGTATGTGGAGCAATTAATCCTTATCATTTTTGTCTACTAAATCTTCTGAAATCTTATAATAACCATACACCTTAAGTTTATAACATTTTTTGAATTTATTAAATGTCTTTAACACGCTCGGGAAGTTTATTGTAAAAACGTATAGGTACATTGAAAAATAACATTTAACACATGAAAAAATTTTTTTTTTTATGGGCCAATGTGTACGTATGTATATGGTTCTATGGAGACGAGACCTATGTACAACAAGATTGTTTTTATATCTTGTTTTTACAATATGAACATCACAATTTTTCATAAACAAATTTATACTTTGTGGACATATTATAACAAACATATATTGAGAAGTCACCGTTTGAATATTTATTTTTTAAACTTTTCCCTGAGGGAAACTCTTGGTCCTAAATTATAAATTGTCCGTTTAGTCCATTGATCTTCACATTACATACTAAAACTTTGTTTACCTAAAATACCTAAAATATTATCAAATAAGTAAGTCGCTATTGTTATTGTTAAAGATTATTTCATCTGTTCTACTATTTTCGAATAAGGACAAATGGATTGTATGAATTAAGGTACTTGCTCTGTTATAGTAAATTGTAGATTAAGTATACATACATACATACATATCTTCACGCTAAGTCCCTTACGGTGTAGGCAGACAGTATCGAGTGCCAGACCTCACGATCCTGACAAACCTGTCTTGCTTCCTTCACATTCATAACCCTTTTAATACAAACACGCCGGTTTCGGAAACTCTTGACACCACCTTTAAGATTAAGTATAGCAACTTTAAGATTAAGTATAGCACCACTAGATTAAGTATAGCAACATCAATGCTAATGTTATTTTAATATACTTACATATTAAATAGTAGGTTTATTTCCTTTCTTCATTCATGCTTACACTCTCTTCGTCATCAGACGACATTTAAATATCTACAATGATGTTATTTTTATATTTTTTTAGGCATTCCATATTTATAAAAATGAATCAACTATCTCTTCGAAGTTAACTGATGTATGTAGTGGAAAAATAAAATCAGAATTTCTATTTACATAGATAAGCGAATTTCCTAAAGGGGGAACCCCTTAAAACAATAATTTGTTTGACTCTAGGTTATTCCCCAAAACATATGGAACAACCTGCAATAACTTACTTCCTAAGCAGGTTTCTGTACTTACTATTAAAAGAGACACAAATGAAAAGAGTTGCCACTAATCGATAGAAAAACCAGGTCCTTTTCCTTATTTTTAAAAACGGAAACTCGTGAAAGCATAAACAATTAAGTCAGACAGTAAGTACCTAAGACATGATATAGGCTCTTATCGGTAGAAATAGCGAAAAAGGCTTAGGTTCGGGCCCAATGCATAAAAGAAATAAGAATTAAAAACAGTAATAATACAAGTGTATAAAGATTTCTTTCAGCAAACCAATAATAGAGTGAACGCTTAAAATATATTTATCTATAATATAGGTACAGTATTGATACACACATTGGTACCTACATATTGCAAAAACGAATTATATATAAAAAATATATATTATAATTCTCGCTACTTACTACCCACTTATGTAACTTTCCAAATGAACTTGAAACTAGACTGATTGATTTTTTTTACTCCAACGGTTTGGATGATAATATTAACTGAAGCCCACTTGCACATTATTGGGTTAAGTGTTTTATTCTAAATTAGCTTCTAACTAGTATTAAATCACTTTATATTATTTAACAGTTTAACTGAATATTAAATTTAACCCCGGAACTTGCAATTGGGCTTTAGCAAAGTTATTCTAAATTCAACATAGCGGTTGCCTTAAGATGGCGGATCTAGTTTTGGAAGGTGAAAAATGGTGCGTTGCCAACCTGAGGCCGGGATGTCAGGCCTCGAGCAAAAGTAAGTTTACCGGCTACCTTACCCTCTGAACCGGAACACGTTAACGGCAAGCACTAATGTTATGGCGGCAGGAATAGTTAAGGCGGTGATACCAAATCGGGGTGAGTTGCTAGGAAACTCTATCACCTAGTAGGACGTCACGGTGTTAGTAACGCTAAGCTGATGCTCGCCTTTTAAGAACTGCCTGGCAGGAAGGAGATGGTCTTATCTGCTGAGGAGTTTGTCGTACGCAACACTCATTGGACATATTATGTTTTACTAAACACTGTCTAAGGATGTTATTTTACTATAGCATATAATTGGTCCGACGTCAATTTTAGACAGTCTTATAAAATTTAATAAAGAGTTAGACATACATAACTTTAGTTCACTAGAACTTAAATTAGGATTTTTTTCAAATTGTCTAAAAATTTTCAATATCACTATGCTTTGACTAAGCGAATCAACTGCAGAAAAGTTGTCAAGGATGGCACGATTAAGGGGAGATCAACTCTAGAAAGGCTGACTAGATATCATGGAACAAGGCACGTTTGTCAATGGGCTCATTATTATAGATGCCGAAGAACATGAAAAGTGGAAAAATGGGATAAATTCTAGGACGATGCTTCTTTCACTGATTTTAAAACTATTTTCAGAATGTGACAAATATGAATACGACAAAACATGGTACGAGTTGACAGCCAGCTCAGAAAACGACTGGGTGTGTGACAAAGAAATATATGTTGCCAATATTTTGGCTTTCACTAAAATTGGTGAAGCACTAGGATCTATTGCTTTTGGTTGGATTGGTGATGGGTAAGTTTTTTATTACCAAATCCTATATATCAATATCTCGCGAGCAAGAGATATTTTGCGAGGGTTGATAAAGTTTATCAACATTGTCAAAGTACTTAATAAAATATTTATAAACTTTTTACATGTTTTTAAAAAAAAGAAAGTTTATACATAAAGTTCATCATCCTCTGACAAAATGTATGGAGAACCAAATTCTTTTTCGCGATTTTCTAAAACTTGAAGAACAAAAAATAAAAACAAAAAAAACAAAAAGTTGTTGTTTATGATGTACTAAAGCCGCCCTAGAAAGGTTATGCGTTAGTTACCAGTAAGTCAGTCTCCGTGGTCATCCCATCACGCCTGAATGGAAATTCATCGCATAATTTTGTAAATTCCGTTTTTGTTGTAATATTTATTGACCAGAGAAGGTTCTTATGAAAAAAAAACCGGGAATACTAGGAAAATAGGAAAAACTATGTTAATTCTTATAATCTGTTAGTAGCTTGTGATGTCAAGCGATACGAAATTCGCCTGGCAAATTTAAATTAATCCACTATTAAATTAGTTACTAGACCCACGAATATGTGCGGTCCATTGTGTTATTTTTGAAGTGAAAACTTCTTTAGCGGCGTTGCGTACTTTTTTTGGATTGGGTAAAAACTTTTAAACTCGCGTCAGGATACGAGACCTAATCGAAAATTTGTAAGCCGCTGCACGGCGCTTGCGCGAATGTTCTGTTGTCATGTTTGTGTACGATAGCGCAATAAACGAATATTGTATTCTACCACATAAATGATAGTACTTTCATACTGATAATTAAAGCAATTCGTGCAAAATGATTCCCTAACCATTCCAAAATATCAAAGTGCACAACGTTGATATTTAAGTTTTCACTTCTGCCGGCACTCCCGGAGTGCAACCCGTCGTTTTTTTATTTAATCTCCACGTACATAAAGTTTAAAATTGTGATTTTTTTTTCAATTTGTGAAAATCGATTCTCCTGACAAGAACAATGCTAAATGATTTTTTTATTATAATGGAAGACAAAAAAGAAGATCGATTTCTTGATGGTAAGAAATTCATCCCGCCTAAAGACACCAAAGTACGTTGTCAACCTTATGCCAAGATTCAGGCCTTGTACAAAAGTAAGTGTACCGGCTACCTTATCCTCCGACCCCGAACACGTCAACGGTAAACACTGACGTTATTGATGTCTCAAAGCCCCCTTAAAGCACATTTAAAATAAAAATGGCAAGTCAAATAAACTGACTAGAATTTTAGCATCGCTTTGCAAATACACAACTTCTGATTTTAGTCTGATTGCATTCACATTTTTCCCACAGTTAAAATTTCTGACAGCCTTGCAGTTCCCCTAGTTTGATGGCACTTCTCCCAGTCGGTTGTACAGACTCAACAATAAATGTTTTTAAATATTTCAGGTATGGCCGACGTCCAGCTATTTTGATATCACTCTTGATGCTTATAATAGGCCGATTTATATCACTTATAGGCAAGCATTCATTTACAATATTTGCATTTGGATGTGTATTTGCATCTTTGTCATCATGGTCTATACCACAGTCCACTTTAATTATTTCAATGGAAATTTCTTCCCCTAGGAGACGGACCGTTATATCTTCTTTTAGATTGATATCGTATAGCGTTGGAATGTCCATAATGGCATTGCTGTACTGGTGGTTGAGGGAATGGAAGGTGGTGATGACTGTGACTACTTTACCATTAATACCATTTTTAATATACTCGTGGTAAGTCATGAATTTAAACACTAAAAACACAATATCTTCTTTTTTAATTTTATATCTTATTAGTAACTAGCAAGCACTTTACACTTTACGCAGCTTTTCCCGCGTACTTGGCTTTACTGCACCGATTTTGATGAAACAAAGCCTATGGCACTCAGGGATAATGTAGCATTGTAAAGGTGAAAGAATTTTTGAAGTAGTAGTCGGTCCAGTAGTTTCGGAGCCTATTCATTTTAAACAAACAAACAAACAAGAAACAAAAAATCAAATCTTTCCCCTTTATAATATTAGTATAGAAGTATAGATTATTCAAAACAAAGTATATTATTAGAACTAAACTTAATTCCAGAGACAGCGTTTAAAAATATTTTGATGATCGGATTATTCGTTGACGTAAGTGTATCGTTTCTGAAGGATCATACTTTGAAGGTGATAAAATAAATTTTGATGAATACGTACAGTTTGTTTATTAATCATCTTTTCCCGATGCTTTCTTGATAGAGTAGTATAACTTCACACCAAGTTTCTTCTAGGGTAGGCAGAGAATATCGAGTGCCAAGTGTCGCGATTCCTACAGACCTGCCTAGATTCCTCCGCATCATTTACTTTTGTCAAACAAACAAGCCAGTTTTGGAAAAACTTGATACCACTTTCGGATCCCTAGCAATGATATACGATGTGTTTTTATTTTACTAATCTATATATTTTATGGCAGGTGTTTACGTTTTGTTTTAATTCTAGTAATTTATGTATTCTAGGAAAGTAATGGAATCTCCGCGTTGGTTGTATACTAAAGGAAAAAACGAGGAATGTGTAAAGCAATTAAAAAAAATTGCAAAAGTAAATAAAAAGGAACTAGATGAAGAGATAATCAGTGAGATTTTAACTTTTGAACCTACGGAAGACAGTTCTAAAGTCAGCCCAATGGTTATATTTGCTGGCAAAAGATTAACAATAAATACTATCTTACAAATAATAATATGGTTTGTTAAAAATGCTATAAAACTACCTCTTACGCTTAACACAAACAAAATAAAGAATAAGTAATTGAAATATTAAAAACACATAACACTTGAAATCCATTTCAAACGCAAAGAAAAAAAGGTCATTGAAAGGAGTGCAAAATAGGTCTAGTCAACCATTCTTAACTAGGTATATTACGTAAAAAAATTCTGCGTTTAGCCGAATTACAATCCCTAATTTAAAGTTTGACTTAAAGTAAATATGCAAATTCCTATATGTATATATCTTTCTGTAATCCCATAGGTACAACATCATCAGAGTATACATGAGTGAAAAAACATTTACTCATTAATCGCGAAAGTTCGATAGCTTCCCCGTGTTAGTCCGGGCTCCTTGCAGGCAGCTCGTAAAAGGCGACCATAGGCTTACCGTCACCAACACCGTGACATATGACTAAGTATGCGTTATAGTTTCGCACCGAATCCTCCGGATTGGTACCACCGCCTTACCTATTCCTGCCGCCATAACGTCATGACGTGTTCCAGTTTGGAGGATAAGGTAGCCGGTAAACTTACTTTTTCTCGAGGTCTAACATCCTGGCCTCAGGTTGGCAACGCACCACTACCACCTTTGGTGTCTCTAGGCGGCGTGAATTTCTTCAGGAAATTGGTCTGCTTGTTTGCCTTCCAATATCATAAATAAAAAAAGCTTGTAAGTATCAACAACGAATGGGGTTTACTGCGTAAATAACAGCAACAAACTAATTTGTATGAAAAACTACGCATTTGGTTTCATTTGGATCTAACCTAATAGTTAGGGTCAGTAAACGTTGTTTTTTCTTCGCGTTTGAATCAGACGTTAGAAACGTTTATATGATTCATTTATACTAGCTTTAGCCTGCGGGCTTGTCAGTGTTTCATTTATTTTTCTCTCTGCTTTACAAACTGGTTGCTCAAGTTACTTCCAATGAAATTTGCTATATACATAACAGTTAACAACCTGTTTCCGTAGGGGGCTAAAATAGACAAGGACATCTTAGACAGTTGAGAAAGGACAGAAAATTAAATGCCAGAGTATATTTAGTTTAACTTTCTGTTTAAAAACGTCCAATCTTAAAAAATCTTGTATGCGACTAATTTGGTATATACTTTGTAATTCGAAGTTTATTGCAGGGTATCTATTAGTATTAGCTACACATTATTAGTATTACAACCAGGGGAGAAGAAAGATGGAAATCCTTTTTTAGAATTTGCTTGGCAGTGTTTGGCTGAAGTACCGGCAAACATCGTCGCAGCGTTTATGGCAGATCACTGGGGTAGACAAACGTCAAGCATAATAGCCAACGTAGTCATAACTTTGGTCTGGATTTTGGTCACTATTAGAGATACCAGTAAGTATTATAGTAGTGGTAAGTCATCATACACTTTTCATCGTTGGTACTTAGCAAAATCCCATTTGGACCTACTGAAGAAATTTAACTAAGAATTCATTTGTATTATTTAACTTCTTTATTATTGTGAACACAAAAACCGACATTTACTTTTACTTACTTAGAATTCTGAAATACAAAAAACTTACATCATTCCATCCAACTTATCTGTTTCAACCTGCATCACTAATGCCTTTTTTATCTAGTTGTAGAAAAGAGGCTACTCACAAAGCTTAGACTTAATAAATATGATTTCAACGACATGGTGTACTAATGCAGATATCTTTATTTAAGGTACCTAAAGATATGTTGGTATTTTAATTTTATCAAACCCTAATGTAATACCTACTTGCGTAGACCGTTATTATAAGTTACAACGGCAGTATTTGTGTAGTCTTAATTTTGAATTTCGCAAAATTATCTCAGCCAATCATATTGCGCTAAGTGCCCGTGCCCGTTTATTATTAGTTGTTGAGTACGCGCTAATTCCGTAGTGCTCTAATTTCGGCTGCATTTAATAAGCTAATACATAGAAATGCTTAAATAGGTACCGTAATTAATTTAATAAACACGCCGATATCAAGAAATACAAATATCCAGATGTTTGTCACACATGTGGCTATCCCCGTCGGGAATCGAACCCAGCCTTGTGGTCGGTGGTATAAGACATTTAAGCTAACTCCTCGAACAACGACGTAATCTTTCAAATACCATTACTTTGATTTTACTCGCATTCAAATACCTCTTTTGGCTTCTGCAGGCACTTGCAGCGATTAGATACTTCCAGAGGTGTCTTTCAACCATATATCATGATGATTTGACCATTTTTTTTCATGTATATGAGTACAGAAACTCGTTATATTGTATTAGCCACAAGTTGATTTCTTTCCACACGTAAATCCACATATTGTTTCTGGCATCATTAACTCTCTTATCACCAGGATCTAATAACGTCATCATTAACCGGCGAGGTGCTGCCTATCAATTTAAGTGACCACATATGTGTATGATGATATCGTCACGGAATATCCCTAACAGAATCCCAAAACTTATACGAATGAGTAAACATTTGAATACCAACACACGAAAATTGATAACTTTCTTTAAAAAAACAGTTAACAAATATGTTTTAGGTGGCTACACCTGGATAAGCTACTGGTGGATTGGCAGTTTAATAATGACAGTTGGCAGATTATCCACATTCGTCGCATATTATGTTCTTAATCTGCTTAGTATGGAACTATACCCTACGTGTCTTCGACAGTTTGGGATGGCACTTGGTACTGTTACATCTGGTGGCGCATCTGCTTTAGCGCCATATATCTTATATTTGGTGAGTATTATTGTATCACTTAGACCAAATGTTTCATTCTTAAGCAAGCAGAAGTAAGTGTTAATTTAGGATAATTATTATTAAGCACTATGCTTTTTCATAAAATCAAAAACTATATAAAATTTAAAAGGGGAAATTTGTTAATAAATTAATTGTATTTAACATGAATTAATCTAATATAAATTGGTCATTCACTTTCATGACTCTTAAATATCAGTCTGTATTTATGACTCTAAAAATAAATCAAGCGAGCATATTATGTACAATTTTTTTATGATGTTGGAAGGCAAACAAGCAGACGGATTTCCTGATGGTAAGAAATTCACGCCGCCTAGAGACACCAAAGGTGGTAATGGTGCGTTGCCAACCTAAGGCCTGGATGTTAGACCTCGAGCAAAAGTAAGTTTACCGGCTACCTTACCCTCCGAATCGGAACACGTCATGACGTTATGGCGGCAGGAATAGGTAAGGCGGTACAATGAAAATATGACTGTACCCGTGCGCGTGCTAGGTTGTTACCATAGATTTATTATTTTTTGATCGCCTCTGTGGTCTAGCGGTCCGGGTGTTGGACTTGACTGCATGAGGTCCCGGGTTCGAATCCCGGGTCGGCCAACACAAAGAAAATTGGATTTTTCCAATTTTCTAATAAAAAAAATGTTGGTCGGGATTGGAAATGTGCCCAGTTGGCGATAGGCTTGCCACCTATCACATTGTGGGACTTAGTATCTTCGGCTAGTCGTGGGTACCTCTGCCTACCCTTTCGGGGATATGGGCGTGAAGATACTTTTTTTATTATTTTTTAAATTGTAATCAATTAATTTCAATATAACAATAAATAAATGTTACTCATCAGTTATCACCAAATCATATAATTTTAACTTCGTGTTCTCTTTTAAGATACCTAAATCTCAAAATGAAACTAATTAACAGTAGTGGACGAATAAATATTTATTTTAATTAAATTATTATTTTTTTATTTTAGGGCAGAAAATTTGATGCTCGAGTGTCTGGAGCGATTGTTATTATTGCATCTGCAGCCAGTGTTATAGCTGCTCCATTGCTACCTGAAACGTTAAATAAAAAAATACCAGAAACTATAGAAGAGGCCCAGCGCTTTGGAGCTAAAGAGAAAAAAGAGTTAATAGAATAAATAAAATATATTAGTGATATGCACAGACTACAGTTTTAACAATTGTCTTTCATTTTTTACGCCTTAAGACACCGAATAGGCACATGGCTAAGCTAACAGATATCATAGATATTACAGATGAGTCGCTGTACTTTAGTCGGGTTGTTAGGCCTATTGTTGATGACGGCAGGAATAAATAAGGAGGTAAATTACTAGTATTCTTGTCAGTAATATTATTTAACTTATGCTCTCCTTTACGAGCTACCACCCAGGAAGCAGATAATGTGCAGTATATTTTATTCAGGGTACCCGGACCAAGACGGGGAAATTTTTTGTTTCGTCTCTTCAAGGATCTTAATTCATTCGTGATCACCCATCACAGCAGTAACATCAATTTGGTTTATAGTAGTGGCGTAATAGCTACTAAACAAGCTTAATGCTTATGACCCGAATTCCTAGATATCTTTCTTACCTAGCCAGATTTATGATTGCATTTTGGCCAAACCTACGCGACTAAAGCGAAACCGAAGCGGGCCCAAATATCGCGCAACGGACACCTACGCACACAAATAAGCGACAGCGACGCGGGACGCGGGACGCTATGGTCAACAACGCAGGACTCTCGCGAATAGGTAGCTGTTGTCAGACGTGTGTACAAATATTACTAATATATTGA
>NJDC01000091.1:16236-26888 GCA_002245475.1 Calephelis virginiensis
TTACATCGACAATTCATACTCACTAATTAACAGGCCATACCCTTAGGGCTAGAAACTTAAAATTTCGTAGTATTCCTCCTATGACGTAGGCATCGACTAAGTATGTTTTTTTATGATACTGTAAGGCAAACAAGCAGACGGATTTCCTGATGGTAAGAAATTCACGCCGCCTAGAGACAACAAAGGTGGTCATGGTGTGTTGCCAACCTGAGGCCGGGATGTTAGACCTCGAGCAAAAGTAAGTTTACCGGCTACCTTACCCTCCAAACCGGAACACGTCATGGTGTTATGACGGCAGAAATAGGTAAGGCGGTGGTACCAATCCGGGTGAGTCGCGAAACTCTACCACCTAGTCAGATGTCACGGTGTTAGTGACGGTAAGCCTATGCTCGCCTTTTACGAGCTGCCTGGCAGGAAGGCAGATGGTCTATTCTGCAAAGGACCCCGGACCAACACAGGGAAAAGGGTTCAACCATCAAAAGTGTTTTGTTTGTTAATATTGTTTATTTTGTTCGGCAGCTGATCGAACTGTTGAAATAGTTACAGGAGCTTGCTGAAACAAAATCAAGATATGTAACAAAATCATTCGTGCAAGAATTGCTTCCAAAAAAGTTACGTCGAAATTTTGTAAAAGGCTATTTATTGCCTGCAGATAATATACAAAATGAAGTTTTGTAGTAATTTTAAGGCGATGGATACTCTAAACCGTAACTTAATTTGAAGAATTGTGAAAGAAATCTATATACAAATTTTTAATACCTACTCAACGATACCTCACTCAATGAAGTTCGTCGTTATTTTTTTATTTTTGGTATACGGCATCTGCTGGTAGACATTCGCCTGGTTAAGACGAATCGATTGATCTAAGAACTATAAAAATTGTGTACCCGTGTTTAGTCTCCACAAGGCCACATAGGAACAAACAGATATACACACATGCATGGACTGTTAAACATATTACCTTCCATTGCGTTGGTTAGTCGAATAAAATAGCGTCACATCGCGTCATTGCTACTTACAAATGTCCTCAATGTGAAAATTTCATTTTATTACTGTGATGTTCAATATTTAATGTTTTTATCAGTTCAGAATAGCAATCACCCATTTTAATAATATCTTTGAGTTCGTTGACATGTAAAGAAAGAAATGCCACTTTAAAAAGCGATAACCATAAAATAATTTAATGAAATATTACTCATGCTAAGTTTAGGGTGGTACCGATAGTAATGTTTTTGGTTCCTTTTAATTTTTTTATTTTAGTTTAACAACATCAAAATACTGCACCATTTTTTTAAATGATTAATGTGTTGCCAATCTCTCGGTTTTAACAACTTCACCAGGCTTTGTGGGCCTAGCAGAGTGCTCAGCCTGAGACATCATTATTTAGATGGATTGAACTGTTCCCTTCAATACCAACAATAAGGGCTGTCTCCCGGGAGACCGTACCTCGACTTGGTGCTGCATTCTGGTTAGTGGGATACAACATCAGAAATACTGTATCAGATATAATTGATTCCGAGCTGAAGACTGAAGATGCAAGGAGAGATTTACTAGCATTTACTAGACATAACTCAAACATGATTCTATATCTGGATCTAAAATTTATTCAGACCTAACTGGAAGTAAAGCTTTCTGGCCTCTTACCTGTCGGAAGAAATTTCTGTTACTCTTTACTCCGGTATAAGTGACGAGATGGCTCGTAAAAGATAATGTCAATCTGTATGGTTTTTTCTTTCCCAAAATTTATGTTTAATTCATTCCAATGAAACTATGAAATGAATTCCTTGCAACTAGCTTTCATGAAGGATATCGGGATTTGTCAAATAAAGGTCCAGTAACTGTTGGTGAATCTGGACGTGAATAATACTATTGGATTCACAGCTGTGGTAGTAAGGTACAGTTTTTCTATAGAAACTGGTGAAGGTGAAGGTTTTTAAAGAATTGAAATATTAATATTAGTCAACCGGTTTCGCCTCAATACCATTTTCAGCCTGAATTAATAATGTGCCTAACAATTAATGTGTATTAAAAAAATTGAAATGTTAATATTAGTCAATCGGTTTCGCTTCAATACCATTTTCAGTTCTATATTAACTTATTGTGAATTGTGAAACAACACACAAAAGTTTGGGAAGCTGAACTCTTAGACCAAATGTCCATCTCCTTATGCTACAAATTCTTGAGTCAGTTGTGTATGTAGTATTTATAAGTGAGTGTCAAATCTATAGTGATATTTTAAGGGGTCATTCCTGTCTATAACATAGTTTCTCTGGTATGTTAATGATTTAATTGCACCATCACTGCACTTGATATTTTTAAATATGCTTATAATAGCACTGTTGTTTACAGACATTGTTCAGTATCAAGGCTTTTGCAGGCGAAATCTAACATAGTTTAAAAGCTTTAAACGGAACTTAACATTACAAGCGACGGATTTGTGTGACGTGAACATTATAAAACATTAATAAAGACTAGGTACTTATAATTATTTCAATCCTTCCCAGGTTTGTCACTAAATGTAGCTGATCGTCTGTGAAATTTAGATGTTTAGGTGTCCTATAAACTTTCATAACTTATTCACATTTAGAGCCAAAGTAGCTGCGAAGATACTTGTAATTCTTGTCAGGGCAAAACAGTGTTTTACACCGAGATAAGTTTAAGCATTAAAAAGCATAGGGTTCAAACTATGTTGCTATATTACTGTTGGAAAATACACTCCTAATAAAGACATGATGTCATTTCCAAATATTGCTGACTCTCTCTAATTTACTGGCCTCTCTCATAATATTTTGACTTTGTTAACTGCTAACTGGAAAGCTAGCAGGAAACATATTATTAGCCGCGGCTTGCGGACGTGACTTAGACACAGCCGCGACGAATAAGTGTGCACATACTCATTATCTAACTCTCAGCACTCAGTATATTGTCATTATCTAAACACCCTGTAAGCGCGGCTGTCAGCCGCGTCCGCCAGTCCCGTCCGATAGTTTGCTTCCAACTTTAATTGTCATCACAAGACTCTCTGAAAGAGAGGCCAGTAAATTAAAGAGAGAAAGCAATATTTGAAAATGACATCAGGTCTTTGTTAGAAGTGTAACTTCTAGTATTGGTATAGCCTCATGGTTCTCATGTATAGGGATTGATACTTGTCGTTATTTCAAGGACGCTACCTCTTCGGGGATATGGGCATGAAGATACTTCTTCTTCTTTGCTATTGATTCTGTGGATGGCTTCGTTAACTTGAATATACGAGTGAAGTTGGGGCCACGTATAAATATATAAAATTAATTAAAGTTATCTATTTAAATACAACTTGTATGACTGTATGAGAGTCCAATTGGATATTTGTGCTAATAAACACGCTGCGATACCTAGTTATTTATTTAAATGTCACTTATTTTTCACATGCCCAATACTGAGCATTACTAGTTGAGTTTTGCTGATTTGATGGTTCTATAATTAAAAAAATGAATTCTGTTTATGAACGTGCTCTTTTCGCAGCAGGAGATGAAAACAAATTTCAAAAGAACTTCGACTATGTATATAACGTGGGATTAGTTGCCTCGTGGAGCATAGCTTACAATTCTATATTATTATGTCTAGTAGTTGTGCCATATACATGTCAGATACCCGAAAAACCGACTAACTTGAGTGAATATGAATGGAAACTTAAATACCTACCCACGTAAGTTCATTTTTTACTTTTAATATGGTTTCTAGAGGCTGTGTAATTCTAAAGAGTTATTAATCACAATTTCCAATGGACAGGAGAATACATTATTAGAATTTCATTTTTTGTCTGTCTGTCTGTTAGTATCCCTGCTACGATTCATGCAGAATATTCTGTTTCGATCGTAACGTAATTGGCATCTAAGTACTATATGTTATAGACTACCTTTTTCCAAGTCTGTTTTTAATTTAGAAATTATGGACATAACGACACTCAGTATAAAGTGACGAAATAACTTGAAATCCGAAATATATAGAGAAACATTTTAACGTAAAGGCCATCTTATATAAATTAATTTTATTCAAATATGAGTTCGTTTGTCTACAAAATTTATAGACTTGTAAGTCTTACAAGATAGATTAAGGAGTAAATATTATTATAATAAACTAGCTTTTACTCACATTTTTTTTAAACTGTAGCCTATATGTTATTCTGATGTATAAGCTGCGAGTATATTCCTGTGTAGTTTCATCTTAATCCGTTTTGCAGTTTGTGCGTGGAAGGGTAACAAACATCCATCCATCCATTTAGACTTTCGCTTTATTAGTAGGATAGCACAGAATTATTTTATGTATGTAAGTATGTATTATATTCTATGGTTTGTTTCTAGGTTCGTAGACATATCTGGTGACGTTAAATTTGAAAGTTGTACAAAATATTCAAACCCGGGTATAAATAATGATACATATGGTATGTATTTTTATATATTCACGATTTATCGAAAATATTCTACTAATATTGCACATTTTTTTCACTTATCTTGATGACCTCATCATAGATAAAGAAAAAATATATAGTATCCCCGAAGAGATTGGCACCGGTACAACTAGGGCACACTAGCCGCAGATAGTCACTAAGTCCCTCAGTGTGTAGGCTGCGTTCAGACGACACGCGCACGCCAAGCGCACGCCACGCTCGCCATCACCCGCGTTGAACACGCTTTGATTTTTTTTCGACAAAATTTGAGCCCTATCGTCACACCAATATTCTCAAAGTGCATTAACCAAATCAATGCGCCCGCCAAGTGCTTGCCACGCGCGCCCCCCGCGCACGCGCAGAACGCGCCTTGCACCCGCGCTCCAGCTAGTGTTGTATTGACTGTCACTATTAGTAAAAGCGGGTGAGAGGCGTGTGCGATGCATTACGCGTGCTGAGCGCGGGTCTAAGACGGGCTCAACACGTGTGCTTGCTCGGCGCGGATACGCGTGCTGAGCGCGGGTCTAGGGCGGGCTCAACGCGTTTGCTTGCTCGGCGCGGGTCATCTGAACATGCCCTAATTAGGTGGCATACCTATCGCGAAAAGGACACATCCAATACAACTACTAGAAGGATGTTAGTCAAATTTTTTTGGCACTATTTCGCCACCAACTGATATCTTTCTACTACCTACCTACTCAATGAAGTAGTTGATTATTTGTTTGAGGGTTTCAAGTGAATGTCGAACATATTATCTCACTAAAATACAATAATATTTTCACTAAAACAAAATATTCACAAGGTTAAACAATACAACAATTAACACAAGTTATGGGCCGACGCCGTATTTAGCTAAAAATATACGAAATGCAATGCAACCGTGGCGTTCACATTTGTACGAGCAATGTAATAATAATCTGATGATGGTGTTCATGTCATCACTTATAACAAAGTTGTTATTTATGTCTTCCTGATCAACTCAGGTTAAAGTAGTGAGTAACATTATAATAAAATTTCAGAATGCGACAAATACGAGTACGACAAAACATGGTACGAGTTGACAGTCAGCTCAGAATACGACTGGGTGTGTGACAAAGAAATATATGTTGCCAATATCCTGGCTTTCATTAAAATCAGTGAAGCACTAGGATCTGTTGCATTTGGGTGGATTGGTGATTTGTAAATTTTTTTTATACTTATGTTAAGTGAGTTGAGGCTCATTGCTTAGTGCAAAATCTGCTAGTTTTTATGAAGATAAATAAATTATATAGGTTTAAGTTTAAGTCGGTGTAAGTTGATTTAAAATACTCTATTAATAAATACTAGTGGTATCCCATTGGTCGAAATTCGACCCAAATAAATTTTAATTATAAGTTATTCAATATAAATTGTTTTTGATAAGAACGCCATCTTCATTTACCAAAATCAACTACTTGGTTTCCGTTCTTTATGAATATGGTTTTTGCGCCAACTGTGATCCTTTATCGTTGACAAATATATTTTGTTTGAGTGTGTCAAATGCATGGTAGAATATGTAATGTTTTATGTTAATGCACTTTATAAATATTGTAATTAAAAAATGATAGCGTTCTGCACTTTTCTAACACAAAAACTATAAGTGTGCCAAAATTCCATACTCCTCCTTTTGTGCAATTTTCGTAAAAAGGGGGCCATAGTTTTTGCTTCATGTATTAATAATTAACATTACGATATCCAGATAAATTTAGCAAATCATATTGTCTGAAGTTATTTTAAGCATAACAAATAACCATGAGAAATCTGTGTTCATCTATCATTATCTTTCATAGACTTGGGCATGTCTCTATTTTTCACATTCTAGGCCTGCTAATGAAAAGTGAACATTACATGGAAATGGGAACACAGAAATCTAGAAAGCAACTATTATTTCTTTCTGCAAAATCACTCCTGCCTCTCTCAAAGCCGAAATTAGTTTATACAGTGTAAACTAAAATAGATTAATTTTGAGTAGCCAGTTAGTTGTAGCTATTCTTTTACACGCTAGCTATGTTTATGAATGGTTATTGTTTGATGATATAAGATTTAAACGAAGCTTCATTTTATTTTTTTTTTATTTTGTATTTCGATCCATCATTGTTTTTTAATTGAACCCTGCCACTTTTAAAATTCTATAATGGTGACTTTTTCGTTCTAATTTATGGCCACTTTTCGTTAGCCCTCGACAATTTCTGAAATTTAAATACTCAAAACTTTTTCAACAAGTCAAATTAACGGACTAGAATTTCAGCTTGGCTTACACATACACTCAGTTCTAATTTTGATTGGATTGATGTTTTTTTTCAAATTGAACATGCCTATAGAGACAGCCATTATCTTAATGTGATTGGCGATTGTACTTATAGAGCTAATAACAAAACAAGTTTTAAATGTTTCAGATACGGTCGACGTTCAGCTATTTTGATATCGTTGTTGATGCTAATCATAGGCCGATTTGTATCACTTATAGGAAAGCGTTCATATATAGTTTTTGCATTTGGATGTGTATTTGCTTCTTTGTCATCGTGGTCTATAACACAGTCAACTTTAGTTCTTTCAATGGAGATTTCTTCTCCTAAAAGACGCACAATTACATCAACTTTTCGTTTAGTTTCTACAAGCATTGGAATGGCCATAATGGCATTACTGTATTGGTGGCTAAGGGAATGGAAGATGGTGATGTTAGTGACTACATTACCATTGATACCATTTATGATATACTCATGGTAAGCATCTTAGAATTTGATCAGTAAATAGACAATCATAGTAATTAAGTACCCATTTATAGAAATAATTATTATTAAGTGATTATTTATTGTAAAAAGTAGTCATGATAGAAAGAAATAAACTTGGTATATATGCATATAAAGTAAAAATAAAAGACATTTTTGCAGAAGTCCCAAAACAGAGGAAACTCTTCAAATAATTGTAGATTATTTTATACTAACAATGCGAAGACGTTATCACTTCATAGTATAAAACAAAGTCACTTTCTCTGTCCCTATGTCCATTTGTATGCTTAAATCTTTAGAACGACGCAACAGATTTTGATGCGGTTTTTTAATAGATAAAGTGATTGAAGACGAAGGTTTATATGTATATTTCATAACCGTGCGAAGCCGGGGAGGACCGCTAGTTATAGATAAAAATCAAATAATCATAATTTTATTTTTACAATTGGTAATAGCAGAAGTAAATTGTAGTAGTATTATAAAAAAATCTAAACGAAAACGATTAGAGAAAACTATTCGATACTTAAGGCTTTATTTAAACGTAACGTTCTTATTGCAAAAGTATAATTTGTTTGGAGTCTATGTACTTATACACCGTAACCAAGACCATCAGACTATCAGCCTCTCTGACATGCAGCCCATAAGAGTTAAAATTAGGTCATTACCAACAAGACCGCTGGTAACAGAGTGCTTTGCAGCAACTTTCCCGGGTAGGGATCCTCCACCTTACCAATTCTAGCCGACGTCCATAATTACTCTGTTGTGTTTCTGTCTGTTGGGTAGTCGGTAGATTTGAACAATGTGCCTTCCATCCTGGCCTCAGGAAAGCGACGTATCTGCAACATCTATGGTGCATATAGTTGTTGTCTCTTACCATCTGGAGAACTGAGTGATTCTTCGTAAACCCCGATAAAAGTGCAGCGGTGTACTTTAATCGGGGCACTAGGCCATTCGAACGGATGAGACCCTATCGCTATCCGGGTACCATCAAAATGTTCGATAGAATAATTCCCTGGGAAAAATCAACAAAATACCTAGGGGTTATTCTAGACAATCACATGTCGTTCAAACCGCACATCTCACGTGTCACTAACAAGGCTAAGTACGTACTTAGCCGTCTCTATGATTAAATTAATAAAGACAGTAAAATGTCACTTCGTAACAATGTGACACTTTACAAAACGTGTGTCAGGCCAATCTTAGCTTACGCAAGTGTAGCCTTCGTACACACGTACCGGACCCATCTTAAAAAGCGACAAATAGTCCAAAATAGGTTCATGCGTACTGCCACCGGTTGTCCGTGGTACGTACGCAACGAGGACCTACATCGAGACCTAGATTTGCCTACAATAGCGCAGTATTTCAAAGAAGTATCGGAACGCTTCTTTGAAATAACGGCTGCCCCCCCCAACCCGGTGTTAGCACCCGCGTGTGACTACGCACCGGCCGCAAACTTAGGAGACCCCGTCACGTGTTATCGGATCCATCGGACCCAATCTCGCAAACGCGGGAGGCTCGCGTCCCAATCCCATCCGGAACACAAATTAACAAGATACTATACTACACCGTCGCCGTCGGTCTCGGCGACGAAGACCTCTCTTGCGCCCGGCGCCTAACGTCGAGCGACGAGCCGCCACTATTCCTCCACCCAGTAACCAGAACGCAGCACCAAGTCGAGGTACGGTCTCCCGGGAGACAGCCCTTGTTGCTGGCGTTGTAGGGAATAGTCCAATCCATCTAAATAATGATGTCTCGGGCTGAGCACTCTGCTCGGCCCACAAAGCCCGGTGAAGTTGTAAAAACCACGAGGTTGGCAACACATTAGTCATTCCAAAAAAAATGAGTGATTCTTCGCTCACTTCTGACATATAAATGTAACCCCTAGACGCTTAAAAGATTTAAATGTTCTTTTTGTATAGGGTATCGCTTCAACCTTTTTATCATAAATATAATATCATCTAATATATCCAAGATATCTGCAACACAGGTTTGACCTAGTGTAGGGTCTAATTTTTAAACGACTTCGAAAGAAAAAGGAGAAAGCCCTTTGTTCGACTTTTATATTTTTTATGTATGTTATTAGATTCCACCGTGAATTTTGTACCGACTTTGATAACTATTTTTATATTTGAAAGAGCGCACTTCCGAGGGGTAGGGTTACTCTTGAATCTCGATATCATGCGAATTGGAAATTGGAATCGTATATGTCACTTTAGGTACTTGTGAACACAGAATTAGAGGATTATTAACATTTAGTTACAAATAAATTCAACGAAAAGGATAAAATAATTTACTATTTACTAATAACTAAATGGTAATAATTCGCCAGTATTGTGTTCAAAAGTACCTAAAATGACATATTCGATTCCAATTTCCAATAATGCATGAATCGAGCTTCGAGATTAACCCTACAGGTCTCATTTGCACCGAGTTTAAATATGAAAATAGATTTTCATGGAAACCGAGGAAAGTTCTTATATTTTGTTTACTTACTTACTTATTTGACGTCGAAGTCGGTTTTTGCAGTTTTACAAAAAATAAATTGAAGTCATTGTAAGAATAACTTTATGTAAATTGTTTATGTCAAATTATTAATGACTCATGATTTTATAAGTTTTATTTGTTGTTCTGAAACTTGTATTAACATTAACTTGTATTTTTGTAAAAATGTAAAAAATAGAATAGAAATAATGAGTAATAGTAATTTGCACATTTAAAGACTCAGTTTTAATATTTTAGGAAAGTTATTGAATCCCCTAGCTGGTTATATACCAAAGGAAAGTACAGCAAATGTGTCAAGAATCTTAAAAGAATTGCAAAAGTGAACAAAATGGAACTAGATGAAGGCATAATAAGGGAAATTTTAACTTCTGAACCTGTCAAAGACAGTCTTTATGTAAATCCGATGATTATATTTGCTGGAAAAAGATTGATGATTAATACCATCTTACAAT
This sequence comes from Calephelis virginiensis, assembly GCA_002245475.1. Lineage (NCBI taxonomy): Eukaryota > Metazoa > Arthropoda > Insecta > Lepidoptera > Riodinidae > Calephelis > Calephelis virginiensis. Next base: position 26,364 of record NJDC01000091.1, read on the forward strand.
TAATACTGTGGTTTGTAAAATTTGCCATATGTTTTTTTTAAATGCAACTTAAAAGTTAGCTTGCGTAGCTCACACTCTTTTAACGGTGTTTGTAACACCGATAGAATAGTCAAAAATATTCGTTCTTACCACAAAAAAATAAACACTCATTAAACACATATTTTACTAAACACGTTTCGTTGAAGGGTGTTTATCAGAACATGACAGTTTTAACGTTTTTGGCGTGCGAAGGTATAAAATAATGCAAATATCGAATACTTAATATGTGTATGATGTTGCAGTGTATATCATGTATGTGGGCATGTATAGCATTTATTTCTAATTGGCATTGGTTTAAGTAAAACTCAATATTAATAGCCTAAATCTCATTTACGTGGCGCGTCCAAACATCGAAATTGACTAAAAATGCTTTTAAATTATAGTTTCTTCATCAATAAAAACGCTGAAATTTGTATTTATTTTATAACTCATAAAATAACAATGCTCTTTTCAATTTTTGAGCTTCCGAAATTGTAACACTGTGAA
>NJDC01000092.1:13596-28813 GCA_002245475.1 Calephelis virginiensis
GCGCACGCGCACGCACACGCACACGCACACGCACACGCACACGTTTTAAATCTTTTAGTATAAAGAACATTCGGAAACTCGCCCATGAGTTTCCGAATGAGGTCGAATTGAGAAGGCGCGCTTTTCGAGGTTTTCTTCAAATCTTATGTAAAACGACGTTAGAGTGGTAAAAACTGAAGAACTTAATAACATATAGGTAAAAGTATCTTCACGCCCATATCCCCGAAGAGGTAGGCATAGGCACAACCAGGGCACCCACGACTAGCCGAAGACACTAAGTCTCACAATGTGATTGGTGGAAAGCCTATCGCCAACTGGGCACATATCCAATCCCGAACAACATTTTTTTTATTAGAAAATCGGAAAATCCAATTTTTCTTTTAGTTGCTCGACCCGGGATTCGAACCCGGGATCTCATGCAGTCCAGTCCGACGCCTGAACCGCTAGACCACAGAGGCGATTAACATAAAGGTATTAGGTATATAATAGATTATTACCTGTATAAAGATATGTAAATGATAACTGTTATCCGAATACAGGAAATAAAATATATTTATATATTTACATCGCCTCTGCGGTCTAGCTGTCCGGGTGTTGGACTTGACTTCATGAGGTCAAGGATTCAATTTCTAGGTCGGACAACAAAAAAATGTGGGTTTTCAAATTGTATAATAAAAAAATATTGCTTATAAACATTGTTAAAGAAGAACCACGTTATGTTTTGTCAGAATTGGGAACGGTTATTATTATTATTATTTTCTTTACTCTGAATAAGTAATGAAATAAAAAAATATGTTACTTTTAAAATATTTTATTTCGTATGTTCAAAGTACTTTATTGTGAAAATATCGAAAACATACTTAAAATTTAAAATGCATCTTACAAATTATAATATTTTTTTAAAAATATTTTTGTGATTGCATTCCAATGCTTTGCCCTATCACCAATACAAATAAAACCAGTGCAAAACAGAAGGAAGAAAAATGGAATGTTTCGGCGTTTCTATGATAAATGTTATTTAAAGACATGTTACTTTGTAAACAGGACTTTTGTAAAACTGTAGGAATAAGCTAAAGATTTCTATACTTTATAACAACAGAAAAAGCATTTCAATTTTAGTAAAAAAAAATGCACACAAATTTGTTTGTTTATTTCAAAAGTACTAACTGCTTCCTCAAAACTTCGTTAGTGTAGAGTTGTAATGATTATAATATAAAATTGTATCCCCCATTTTAGTGCTTTGGGGTTGATTACAGCAAAAAATAGGTTAGGTTTTAACTTGAACCTTTAACGTTAATATTTAGCGAAAGAAGAAGCGAAAGGCTTACGTTAAGTCTGTTACGCTTTACCAGCCAAACCGCTAAGCCGATGATGAAATTATGTGAAAAATGTATGCACTATTCTCTTCTGACGTATACCTAACTCAAAATCCACAACATAATAAAACTAATATCAGACCACCTCATAGCCATGACCTATCTTTTTAAAAAAGAACCATCGAAACCGGTTAGCTATTGGCGGAGTCGAATTGAGAACGTCCGTTATATTCCGTTTTTGGAGTCGGTTAAAAAAGTAGGCTGTGTTTGAAGTCGTCTTTGATTACATGTATATCTAATGAAGTCATCAACATAAGTGAAAAATTATGCATTATTAAAAGTAACTCAAAAATTACTTGTAGAATATTGATAAAAAAATAAATTAACAAATCGGTTTTCAGTTTTACTGCTTAATTATTAAAAAATCAACCCACAAAAGGTTATAATTGGGGATTTTTTATGAAAATTCGTTACTGATCTGATCGTAACGCTGGAAACAGCTTGCATTGTAAATACGTTTATTTATTTATGTGCAATGTGCATGTGTGTGTACTTTCACGTCATAACGAAATAAATTTGAGATATAGTTTATTAGGTGGAGAAAGATAGAAGACTGGAGACCGATATAAGCTTTACCCCAATACCTAAACAAATCTAAAGATAGTCATAGCTGCGGGATCTAGTAAAATATAAAATTTCATATAATCTAGTTTCGTAGGTATTTCTTGCAGATCCCTTATTTTAAATGAAATAGTAATAGCGACCCTTACGGCGAAACTTTACAGTGTCGGAGCCAAAGCTATCTAATATATGGGAGGAAGTGCAACTTATCTGTTGGTTAGATATTGTAATATTTACATAATATACCCATCTACAGGCAGATAGCTTCTCTAGTGCGTCCTTGTATAAACTATATCATACCTAAGTTATTTAATCTTTTATCAAGATTTTAATTATTTCTAACCGATTTAAATAATGTTTTTTATATGTTACGCTTTTATTTTATAATATATAATCTATAATTTAGATTTTGATGGTCATGATCTCTTGATAATGTTACGATGCTTACATATAATTTCGACCATAATCTGACAAATCATTTTTGAGATATACATGATAAAACATTCATTTTCACCGACTCCTAAAAGACGAAAGTTATCTATGCGACTAGGTTTTTTGCGTGATTATTTGTAATAGATTTTGATAGGTAGAATGATTTTCAGGGTTTACCATACAAATGTTAAAAAGATTTAACTAGTGATTTGTGAGATCCTATTTCACTGTAATTAACTCAATGACGCGTAGACAGTTAATGATAGTGGTAATCATGACTACGTATTGTGCCTAAATTTCGAAAAAAAATATCATAAAATTGGAGTAAGTTTTTGCAGTTTTACTTCATTCAAATTAGTAACATTAAATCTTATATCGCAATGCATAAACTCTAAAACTACTGAACAGATTGTAATCAAAGCAGTAATTTGTCTCGAGCATCAACGCAAAAATTTGATTAATATTATTTTCATATTTTTTCACTATTCATATTTTTATCACTATTTTTTGCCATGGTTAACTTTAAAGATAGGATATTGCTGTTTTGAGGTTATTTCCCTTAATATCTTCCTAAATAAAAAATATGCCAGTTAAATGTGGAGAAATAGTCGAAGCATAAATAATTGTTGAAACTCCTCCATGTTACATATGTTAAGTATTTATACGCAAATAAGTTATAACTGTAATTATTAAATTTAAAAAAAATGGTTTTTTAAAAGAGAATAAAAAATTACTACTTTTCCAGCAGTATCAATTGCAATGGTAAGTTTCTTGGAATCTTCACTATTTTTTAATTTATGTTTTATTGTTCTTATACAAAAAAAATAACTGATAAGGATCAGGTTTTCAATACTAACTTTTTAAACATTTTATAGATTGTATGGCAATTATGTATTTTTTAAATATTTCTTCTTGTGTATTCGTTCGTGCAACACCCAAGCTGAGGTTGACAGTTTCCCAAAGTTATAGAATGTGGACTGTTCTTCTTTCTTTAGGTTTTGGCAATGTCGTTATTATTTTGCCATTAGTCAAGTAGAAATTTGCATCAAATTTTATATCAATTATAATTAGTCATCAGTCATAAGTCGTCAGTAAGTCATGTCAGGCTCTTGGGTAAAACGGTGGCGTTTTTACACAAGCTCATTTAATGAGTTTTGGCGGCAACGAGGCAATATACGATACGCTAATTTCTTCATGATTATTTTATTTGTGCACTTTTACTGAACAATATTGTACAAAATGCCACCAAAATTGACTAATTTCACTCAATATTAACACGAATTCAATAATTATGAAAAAACTTCGACCATCTTTTGTCTCGATGGACTGTGGACTGTTACTTATTGTATATTGAATTTAATTTTCAAGGTAACAACCAAATCGTGGTGACAGTCGCAGACAATACTTAGTCCTACTACTAAGTTACAATGTGATAAGAATGGATGGATGGGTTTGTTACTCCTTTACGCGAAAACTACTTAATAGATTTAGATGAAAATATATTTGAGATATAGCTTATACATCAATAAATCAGGCAGCTCGTAAAAGGCGAGCACAGGTTTACCGTCACTAACACCGTGACATCTAACTAGGTGGTAGAGTTACGGTGCGACTCGCCCAGATTGGTACCAACGCCTTACCTAATCCTGCCGCTATAATGTCAGCGCTTGCCGTTGACGTGTTGCGGTTCGGAGGGGAAGGTAGCCAGTAAACTTACTTTTGCTCGAGGCCTAATGTCCCGGCCTAAGATTTTCAACGCACCTTTGCCACCTTTGGTGTCTCTAGGCGGCGTGAATTTCTAACTATCAGAAAATCTATCTACTTGTCTGCCTTCCAATATCATACAAAAACACATAAAAATATATAATTTAGCACGCGAGCGAAGCCGCAAGTGGGAACTAGTACATAATAAAACGAATTCACTATTAAAAATATTGCAAGAAATTGCGTAAGGTATTGACTTCCAGAATCATATTTTTTTCTTATTAAAAAATAATATTGAATTTAGCGCCCCTAGCCCCAGATGATGAGTTCTAAGAAAAGTCGTTATCTTTTTCAACTAGAAATTCTATTATTATTCTTCAAAGATAATACTTACCTCTGAAATAATGGTATCTTATTTCTAACGATTGAAATCACGAATAATTGATATCAGGTTATCGATATTTCACAGAATTCTTAATTAAAGTTTAGATTTATATATTGAAAGGTCCAGTCCAAGTTTACCTCTAGTATCCCGTTGTTGACTAAATGAGTTCCCTGGCTTAAAATAAGTCTTAACCCGGTAAGCGATAGTTTTGCCACTTATCACACTTTCGGCTAATCGTAGGTACCCAGATTGTACCTCAACCTAACTCCTCGGAGATGCGGGCGTTAAAATACTTTTTATTTAGTTCTTCATTGTACGTGTTGGCAATAGTGTACTTTAGCTTATCTCGATAAGGTATCTTACCTATCATTTATCATGTTTCGGTTCGGAGGGTAGCGTAGCCAGTAGACTTGCACAATAATTGTCCTAACACCTTAGCCACAGGNGACATCCTCATGGATACCCGCCACTATTAGGGAAGTGACGGGTTATGTCGGACTCCTACCGACTAAAACCACATGGTGTCTGCTCCTTCGTCAGGTATCGGGGCTACGGGAACGCTTTTGGACACATCCACTGCCTCTGAAGATGGGTCTCGAGATCCCAATCGCGCATCCCCACCCAAAAGGGGGCCGCATATCGTCAGAAGTGGTGCACGGAGACAGGGCGTTCATCGCTTCGGGTTCGCTGTGGCGACAGGTACCCCTAAACATGCTGAGATCCCATCACGACTGGGTGGGTAAAAGCCCACCCTCTTTGTGCACAGGCTCACTGCCGCCACTTCTCGAGCCAGGTTACTCAGTGGGTGGCATTACGACAAGGCTAGGATTCTCGGGAGTGGGGGGACAGCGACCCACCTACGTCTTTAAGTAAGATTATAATGCTTAAAATGATTAAGCTTGTAATGCCTTAGTTTTTTACTTGCTATGTTACTTGAATGAATAAAAATAATTGCAGTAATCCCAGTACTACAAGGTAAATAAGATTTTCGAAAACATTATTTATTATGAATAAACTGTATAGTGACCAAAATATATTTTTTTTGTTCTTAATTAATAGCCATTGATACTAGAATAATTTATTTACAAATGCCTTGAATATTGCTTATATGCTACCTTAAATATTGCTTAACCACTTGACACCCAAATTCAAAGTCTTACGTAAAGGGCAAAGGTACACAAGCACTAAAACTGTCCTGAATTCAACATGTGGCCGACCTCCATTTGAATTTACAGCAAAGTTACATTTCGGTGTATTTCAATAGAATGTCCGTAAAGCGAGCATTTTTCATGTCATAGCTTACAGAGTGAAAAAATAAGGCAGTAGTTTAAACGAGCTTCTTTGTTTGCTGTTACAAACATACAACATTGTATTGTGTTATAATCGCAGATTATTTCTGTTACATTATCCCGAGGGATGAAGTAGAGGAAAATTTTCGTATATGGGTTATAATTATTTATTTCTAAATATGAAGTTATTTTTAGATTCTAGATACAGATGTTTTTAATCTTATAATTTGAATGAAAATAAATCCCAATTTCCGTGCTCATCGGCATCACGCGTAAATAGATGGGCCAATTTTGATAATCTTTTTTTTTGTAACAGTTATAGTACAAAGAACGTTCATATGAAAAAAATAGTATTTATAGTTAGTACAGGACGCACATTTCAAAAAATTTCCTTACGATAATATCTCTCTTTTGTTTTGAGGCAAACTTATACTAGTATTTTTGGGTTACCAACAAATAATGTTTTTATAACAGAACTTTCAGGTGCCAGAGGGGTTATCACCAAAATAAAATAGACGTTATTTTGCTAAAAGTATTATTTCCTTACAAGTGTTGTTGTTTGTATTCCAATCACTACATAGTGTGAAACAAAGTCGCTTCCTCTGTCCCTATGTCCCTATTATGATGCTTTTTTTTTAAATAGATAAAGTGATTAAAGAGGAAGGTTTATATGTGTATTTTATACCTGTGCAAAGCAGGGGCGGGTTTAGTTATTTCATATCGGTATTGTTGTTGTATTAATATATAATATTCTAATTATTGTACATTATCTGCATGTGTACCAAATGTTATCGAAAAAAGGAACATGAATTTCAGTTTAAAAAAGTTAAGCTTAACCAAAACGTTGTAGTACATTCAGGGAATTAGAGTTTTAATAACTTTGGAACAGCCTCTTGTTTCGTATTTCCAGACGGTTTTGTGTCGGGGTTTTTTAAGAGAAAGGTTAATAGGTTTTTCAGAATTCAGCATTGCATTGCTTACTTTGCGTTGTAAATGTTTATAGGTTTCGGTTAATACCTTTTATACCACTCGCACGTGAACCTATCTGAATATCAAAACGTATGATAAACCAGAAATGACATTAAATCTGTACATGAAATATTGTTAAAACATCTTTAGTTATTTTTAATAAATCTTGTGTGTGTGTGAGAGAGAATATATATGTGCAGGACATAATGCAAGACGATGGTTAATATTTTTTTTAGTTATTATGTTTGTTTGTTCACAGTAAGAGATTAAAGCCGAAGTCAACTTTTATGATAATTTAATTTTTGCGATAAAAGAATTTAAGATAAATTTTACTTCGGTGAAAATATTTCGCTCTTATCACTAATCACGCAAAGTCACTTCGACGTGTACGTAACGGGCAGCCTTTAGTTTTATAAAAAATAGTAGTAGTATCTTCACGCCCATATCCCCGAAGAGGTAAGCAGAGGCACAACCAGGGCACCAACGACTAACCGAACACACTAAGTCCCACAATGTGATAGGTCGCAAGCCTATTGCCAACTGGGCACTTATCCAATCCCGAGCAACATTTTTTTTTTCAGAAAATTGTAAAAATCCGGGAGTCGAATCCGGGACCTTATGAAGTCAAGTCCAACATCTGGGCCGCTAGATCACAGAGACGATTATATAAAAAACTGGTTTTTTTGGACATATATTTTCCAAATTGTGCTATCATAAACTGAGCCCACAAATCGCTAAAATTGTATCGCTAACTAACTTCCATAATACAAGCATACAATTTGCGCACTTTGTGGTACCACCTAATTCTTGTTATTTGTCTAGATATAATATTTTATTTTTGCATGGAATGGAATTAAATTAAAATTGTATTTGATGATAAAGATGTGTGTAAATATTTTTACGTACCAACACAAGTTAAATATTTACACACATTAGATAATGGTGGTGATTCTGCTGTTCACAAACTAAACTTATTTTAGATGCATGCTATCTTTCTCAAATGAAACAAAAACAAAAGAGATGGAACAGTTTAGACGTGTCAGATTGGTGCGGACATGTCTAATCGTGATGTTTTTAATCAACATTTTCCGAGTGATAGATTAAACGTCTGTAGAAATGACGTGTACGGTCTAATTTGACAGCACTAAAAGTGTTTTGTTTCCTTCTATTACTTTCGTTGAAAGAAGACAGGGATAACTTAAAATTAGTTTAGTGAGTGCACAACAAAATTACCACCAATGTTGAATATTTAAAAAAAATTCTATCTACTGCAAACTGTCGTCAACCTTAGTCCTAGCCAGTGATCAGATAAAGACAGGAAAATAAATCCCCCAGTTACCAGGTTTGTGATATATTCGTCTTTACTACCACTTTTTCCAAACCTAGCCAATTGAGAGAAAAAACTGCGAAAAAAACTTCTCAGCAAACAAGGATTTCCTCTATTATCCTAAGTCTATAGCAACTAAAAAAGGCAGAAGCTGCAAAAAATTAAGCTCAGTAAAATGGACAAAATCGACTCCAACTATTTCATTGGGTTTTACGTTGCGATTTAATAATTCGTTTATGAAAGATAGCAAATAGCAAAATGTTTTCGAAATGGTCCAACATAAATTTTATCAACATCCTACTAGTAGTTTTTGAGATAGAGAATCATGAAAAAAAATTTATAAAAAAGAACTGTCAAATCGGTTGGACATTGGCCGAATATTCGCGTAACAATCCTAATTAAGTCAAATTGTGAACCACCTTTTTTTGAGCCGGTAAAAAAGAGCAAACGGTATTAATTATAAAATATTCATACATACATCTAAGATTGAAGAAAACGAAGCCGAAGCAATTACTAGAGTTTATAAATTAATTCTATAGTCTCAACATTGGGGTTCAATAGATTTTCATATTATTATGTGAAAAGTGCAAGTGTATTCTTACTTTAATAATTACGAATTCTAGTACAATAGTACAATATTTGGTTATGTGAGCATGCTGCTACGCGGTTCTGGAATTTAATCGCTACGTCGACGTAAGACAAGCACGTAGCGCAGATTCTCGTAGCACCTCTCTAACTTTTTATTGTTATGCTTTTATTATACAAATATACACTTACTATAGGCATAGACTGTCATGAATCCTCATCTTGCAAATATTAATTAATTTGGACATATTACAAAAAAAAACACGTTTAATATATATATGTGTTACATATTATTTCATGTAATATTTTTGAAATCCCCATATCGTTCGACTTGTAATCGTGAAATGAATTATCATAGTTAGTAGTGTAAATAAAAGATTTTGCTGCACTAAAGCTGGGCAATAAGTTATTTCAACACAAGATTTGATGAAAATACGTACAGCAGATTTCGCGTAAAAAGTGAACAGACATTTTTGATAAGTTTTGGGTTCTATATCACGGCTAGGTTTTGTTTTGTATAAATATATGTTTTCCTGTAAAACGTTTTTATCTTTGTCATGCAATTGTTTTCGCTTTGTTTAATTTGTCATAAGCTTTTCATAACGCGTCAGGTTAATTTGTAATAGAATGCTGCTAGGCATCAAACTGTACATTTGTACTTATCTGTGCAATAAGTTTAATTATACGTGTAAAAATATTTGATTAATTTTAAGAAGACTTATAGTTTTAAAGTATCTTCACGCCCATATCCCCGAAGAAGTTGGTTGAGGCACAACCAAGGCCCCCACGACTAGCCAAAGACACTAACACCCGTATTCAAGAAGCTTACTTGGCTAAGTAATGATATTGAACGAAGTATTGTTACTACGTAAGAAACGCATAGCTAAACGTCGTACTTGGCGCAGCGTTTTATCATTACTTAGCCAAGTAAGCTTCTTGAATATGGGCGTAATTCTCACAACGTAATAGGTGACAAGCCTATCACCAATCGGGCATATATCAAATCCCGAGAAACATTTTTTTATTAGAAAATTGGAAAAACCAAATTTTCTTTTGTTGTTTGTCTCGATCCGGGAATTGAACCCGGGACCTGATGCAGTCAAGTCCAACACCTAGACCGCTAGATCACAAAGGCGAAAAAATCCATACCCCCGTTAAGACCTAAATCCGTGTCGAATTAGGTCAATTTGTTTATAAGCTATGATGCCATAGACACACACATATCAATTTTATAAAACCCTTCTTGCGTAAGAGGTTAAAAACGTAATTAAAAATATCAATATTGTTGCTCTTCTTTGTGCATGTGCAGTTTTCATTTAACAAACAGCTCTTTTGTTTGTTGTTTTTATTTTCTTTTAATAATAAGTGAAATAAAAAAGAAATTGCTAATATAAGCAATGCTATGATGAAAATAGATAACACAAGCAATTATCTGTTAAAGGTAAATGAAGAATCTCATTTGCTTCGATAAGTAGCTTAGCTCTCCCGCGACAAACTGAGTATCCATATGAGACAAAAGTAGCCTTCGTACCTCCATATTATTAGAATAATTCACGAGTGTTAAGAAAATGACCTTACATTTTTTTCGACCATCGTAGAACATGTCCTATACAGGTAAAACTTTAACTATAAAACAACTTTATGAAGTTATTAGTGTATACATATATATAGGTCCCGGGTTTGATCCCCGGATTGGCAGTAAAAAATATATTTGAAAATTTGTATTTGACCGCCTCGTTGGTCGAGTGGCTAGCGTACACACCTAACTATACAGACCAACCGCGAGGCTCAGGTTCGATTCTCGGCGGGGGCAGGCATTTGTGTGATGAACATTTAGATGTCTGCATTTCCGGGTCTGGGTGCTTATTAAATTTGTTCTGGTAAATATTTAAGTATTTCTAAGTATTAGAATCGTTGACTAACACCCATAAACATATAATTTGCTTACTTTGGGGTTAGATTCAATTTGTGTTACTTGTCCAGGAATATTTATTATTAATTATTATTAATTTAGTTTCAATTTCCTAATACATAAGACGTTGCCCAGGATTAGATATGTGCCCGGTTGGTAATAGGTTTGCCACCTATCACATTGAGGGACTTAGTCTCTTCGGCTAGTCGTGGGTGGCCTTGCTTGTACCTCTGCCTACCTCTTCGGGGATATGGGTGTGAATATACTACTACTACTATAGCCAGACAAAAAATACTGACTAAAAGCCAATAATTATTATGAACGTCCGATTGTCAGTTACATAGTAATTACATAGTCAATGGTCATTACTTATTAATAGTTTACAGAATAATTGAACAAAACGTGACAAAAAAAAAATAAAGTAAAAACATAATTTTAGGGCTCCGTACCCAAAGGGTAAAAACGGACCCTATTCCTAAGCCTAAGCTGTCTGTCTGTCTGAATCCAGGCTGTATCTCATAAACCGTAAAAGTAAGAAAGCTGAAATTTTCACAAATGATGTATTTCAAGTTACAGCTATAACAACAAATACTAAAAATAAAAAAATGTACATATCCCCCCTCCATACAATAAACGTGTTTTTTTTGTATTTTTTTGTTCCATATCAAAAACGGTAACAGGTAAACTCTTAAAATTTACACAGAATATTTACTTGTACATTATCAAATAAATAATTTAACCTTTCAAAATAAATAATTTAATAACAATAAAGTAAATATTAAAGGGGGGCTCCCATACAACAGACGTGATTTTGTGTTATAGATGATAGTACCCTTAGTACGCGAGTCTGACTAGCATTTAGCCGTTTTTTTTATTGTCTCATATTTTAAATTATTATTATTATTATTATCATATTATTTTTAAAAATAAAGTCATCTCTTTTATAAGCGAAGACTTGTTTCAAATTGTATGTTATTCAATGTTGATTTCATTTACTGTTATAGTTTTATTGTTTTTAATGCTATGGTACCTACCTACATTAGACAATTTAGCACGTTGTTTAATAATATTTTTTAAATAAGTTTAAGGCGCAGAACATAGTGATGTAATGCCTCATATGAACCTCAGTGCTCTAAGAGGTATATGATAAAGATTTTGTTTGTTAGCTTTGTGTATAATATAATAAAAAACGCTTTTTTGGGCACAACACATTTGCGACGTGAAAAAGGATACATACATACAAATAAACAATTACACATTTATATGAGTATAGATTTAAAAAGTACGCGTTAATGAAAGTAAATTATGTTTGTAAAATATACAAACATGTATTGCACGTACAAAATTTAAACATGACCCACCTTTTTAAATTTAAAGGAAATTTATGCGACGCAAGTAGCGTCAAGGTGTCCTTTTAACTTCATTTGTTTGTTAGCGCAGCGAGTGTCACATAAGAATTTCCGTGCAAAGTCAGTGAGACGAACTCTTGAGATACAAACCGCGTCAAACATCTGAAACGGCAACATTGAGAGGGGTCCTAGGGTTGTTACAATTCACTTAACATTTGTAAATGTGTTCTTTATTTCAATTGCATTTTGTGAGACTAAATGATTAGTTAAAACTTGAAACTGGTACGGTTTAATTTTTAAATAAGCTTTCAAACAGCATAAATGGATGTTATAACAAAGAAATTTAGCACTTTTTCCAAATCAGTTAGAAAAACATACTTATACTAAAATGCATGTACATTATTATTATCATTTAAATCATTAATAGTGAATTACTAAAGATGACGCGATTTATTGAATACTACATTTAAATATTTCGTATAAAATTACATTTAAATATTTTTTTATGCATTTGAAATTAGGATAAGCTATATGGCAAAGAGATCTTGTTTGAAGCTTTTACGGATACATATTTTCTGATGATATATATATATATATACACACAAAGTTTAGTTAAACAATACTTTAGTCGTACTGCTACTTATTTTACTTTCGAAACGAGAACGCTATAGTAGTAATCGACATTGTGGCAGAAAAAAGATACAGAAATATTTAATAAACGAAGATACAAACAGCATAAATACGTTTAAACTACGACAACAAGACCGCTTCTTTATTTTAATTAAGGCTTTGTCATCCCTAGCGTAAGGGTGGAAACGCTGGCAACACTGGTACTCCTAGTATGTAGTGTTTATTCTGCCGCGTATATCGACCGGTTCCGTGGGCGCGCGCCGTTGCTTCAGTCGCTACCGTAGCACCGACCTCGCCGCGCGGCCTCTCGAGTACACATGACAGCCGCCGAATGACACAACCTTAACATTGTTTAAACAAAACAATACGCGTCACAAAAAATATAAGCATTCCTTATCTATTTCATTAATAGATAGAATTTAAACATGTTAAAGGACAAAAATGTAATTAAGGACTTTTGTGTATAGTAGTGGTGTAATTCTATGTAGCATTTGCATGACGGCTGTCAAAAAAGGTGAGATCTTTATGAATTATGTTTGAACGTGGAAAACTAATATCGGTTTTTGTTTTTAGAGTTGGTTTGCTATGTGAAGGTCGGTAGGAGACCTTGAATTTGTAGATTGTAGTATGTCGAGGTTGTATATTACAGTAAGCCTTTCGTTAGAAGTTCTGATAAGAAAATATAGTTTATTTTCCATGAAAACTTTTTCATAATGTTAAAGACTATGCACTACTTTTTTATTTAAATATTACAATAAATTTAAGTTGATTCAAATTACTACTCTACAAGTTTCAATATTATTCAAACTAATGAATTGTAGTAAATTATTCGTTCGTCAGTTTTTAGTTCGCTTCTTAAAACTGCATAAAGTGGTAAGGATTTTTTCAACATTTTCCTAATAATATGATAATAAAATAGTGAAATAAATAACTATAATAGCGGTAAAAGTACATCATCCTTATTTTAGAGCCAATATTTCCAATATAATTAGCAGGTTTTCTCTCTTTCGCGGTAATTTTTTGAATATTTGCGAGTTTTGTTAGATAGAAATTTAACATAAAAATTAATAAATAACATATTTTATTCTTTTTACGAGTGTTTACTTTTTTTAATTTGTGAAAAGTTTTATTTTATATTAAAGAAATTTGATTTTTTTCCTAGGTTAAAGCTCAAGCTAAGGCTATTTGACACGTTTAACATTCTAAAAAATTACAATAACTCTAGCATATACCTAAAACTCTACAATATGTCTTTTTTTGTGAAATATTAATCGTAGATACTTCGTAGCTGTAGCCGTGCTACGAAAGCAGATATTAAGAGACGTCAATTACTGATCTTTTAATCAGTCACTAATTCGACATTTCCTGTACAAAAATGAATGACTTAAATTGACATACTACTTACTTAATGATAGAATAAATTGAAAACCCTGAGTGCGGCCGCCAGACACGTTTTGATTTTTTTTGTCCTTGTGGAATTTAGCTGACTTTTGAAAAAAGGAAAAGGTTCAATGATTAACTACATGATTTAAATAAATATTTTTTTATAAAAGCTTACTTTTGATGGGGTCCTGATGAGTCCAAATCAGGAGTGCCTTGCTGCAGTTATCCACCGCCTTATCTATTTCTGCTGCCATAATGATTGTGTCATGTTCCGGTCCGGGAGATAGGGTAGCCGCTAGAATTGCATAATTATCTTAACACGTCGTTCATAAGACAGCGACGAACCTACAACAGCTATGGTGTCTATAAGTCAGGGTTATCACATAACATCAGGAGAACCCTGTGCTGGTTTGATATTTTATCACGTAAAAAACAGATACCAGGAAAATTCTAATTTTTTTTTATTCAGAGTCAGATTTTTGCGGTGTAGTTGTATTAACACTTTGGTAGCTCCGTTTAGGTTTTTGTCAAAAAAGAAGGAAATTAAATTAAATAGTAAAACAAGTATATACTATTTTGATCCTTTTTGCCTGTCCTAGAGTCTTTGCGTGACCTTTTGCGTACGGTAGTTCTCCCAAACTGCTGGTCTTAGGCTATGTGTATAGTTTTTTGGCACTTAATATCAAGCAAAAATACTTATTTATTCAGTCTTTAAGTTCTATAAATTTTAGTATAATATCTAGGCTCGTCACAAGTGCCTTTTGTATAGTTAACTTGAAATTTGGTATTTTCTAGTATTACTTCTAATAATATTGTTTTAACTAGCTGTTGCCCGCGTCGTCGCCCGCATGTTCAGTAGTCTCATAAGACCCTTTTTTTGGTATAAAACTAGCCTATGTGTTAATCCAAGCTACCTTCTCTGTGTGTGTAAAATTTCATGAAAAGAGATTTTGCAGTTTTTGCGTTAAGAAGTAACAAACAAAGAAACATATAAACTTTCGCAATTGTAATATTATTAGGATTAAATAATTATATTTAAAACAAAATGCAATTAATCCTTTGAATGTCAATCAGTTATGTATTTTATTGTTGTTTTTAAGTTTTCTTAAACAGTATCATATTCTACAAAACTTAATTTGTTTTTTCAAAAAACCCTCTTTTTCCAAAAATTAGATAAAAATATAATAAGCGACATTGTTAATTCTGTTTACGCATAATGCGTTAACCAGGGAAAATCAGAATTAATTTTTCTATAGCGATATAATCTTAGATTTTATCCATTTGGTATGTGTTGGTCCGTGCCCTTGTCTTTTTT
>NJDC01000092.1:57790-74372 GCA_002245475.1 Calephelis virginiensis
TTAAGTAACACTTAATGACGCATACACTTTTATTTGACGACCTCATCATTTATCTCAAAAACCACGAGTCGGATCATGACAACTAATGTAGTCGTATAACCTTGAAATCATGATCTATCTGTCTAAAAAAAACATCAAAATCGCTTGTCTATTGGCCGACTAATCGCGTAACAAACATACAAAAAGACAAAATCGAATTGAGAACCTCCTTTTTTGTGTAGTTGGTCAAAACTTATCAATATTAAAGGAAAGTCTAGTTTAAATAATAGACCCCCCGTTTCCCCGTGTTGGTCCGGGCTCCTTTATATAATAGACCATCTGCCTTCCTTGCCAGGCAGCTCGTAAAAGGCGAGCATAGGCTTACCATCACTAACACCGTGACATCCGACTAGGTGGTAGAGTTTGGCAGCGACTTGCCCGGATTGGTACCACCTCCTTACCTATTCCTGCCGCCATAACGTCATGACGTGTTCCGGTTTGGAGGGTAAGGTAGCCGGTAAACTTACTTTTGCTCGAGGTCTAACAACCCGGCCTCAGGTTGGCAACGCACCATTACCACCTTTGGTGTCTCTAGGCGGCGTTAATTTCTTACCATCAGGAAATCCGTCTGCTTGTTTGCCTTCCTATAACATAAAAAAAAGACATATTTTATAACTGAACACAGTCCAAAATTTCAAGCGACTATTTCGGAAGGCGTACACCCACATACTATAAGTGGTGTGTGGGATGCTTGAAGACATGTGGGATGTTTCAAGTTCCCGAGTTACGTATTTCACTTCGATAATATTCGACATTTACAATGGAATATCATTGTAGGTGTTGTCGTGGGTATAAATAATACTGTAGAAATAACTTTGCGGTGTATTTTGTTCACAATGTTTACATTAAACTTTGTAATACAAAACTAAATTTGTAAAATAAAAAATTGTGAGGCGTGGGGATGTAACGATCTCATCGCCCGCTATAGGCTACTTGGCTAATTATTACACTCTTATCCAGATGTTACAGAAATAGTGTAGTCTTGATTAGCTAGTAGTAAAATCAATTGAGAGTGTTTTTAGTTTACGATAATTATGAATGAATGAACATTTTATTATTAACCTAAAAATACTTTAACACGAATGACTTGAAGTTATAAAACAGAGTACAGTTACATTTTTATTATTTGCACACAAAGGCGGTATTATCGCTAATAAGTTATCTCTGACAGACAACCCTTGCCACATAAAAACATAATAATTTAAAACAATGGCAGTTTACTATTGTAAAGATAGTAACTTAAAATACGTACAAAATAAATAACAAGTTTTGATATGTAGACATGTTGATTATAAAGTAGAGATTTACATTAATATATATACAAAATACGTACAAACTATAAATACATACTACACGTACATACATAAACTAAAGTATCTTCACGCCCATATCCCCGAAGAAGTAGGCAGAGGCAGAACCAGGACACTCACAACTAGCCGAAGACTAAGTCTCACGATGTGATGTGCAAGTCTATCGCCAACCGGGCACATATCCAATCCCAAGCAAAATTTAAATTTTTTTTATTAGAAAATTGGTAAAAGAACACATTTTATTTTTGTTGCCCGACCCGGGAATCGAACCCTTGACCTCATGATGTCAAGTCCAACACCTGAACCGCTAGACTACAGAGGCGAATGAAAGATGTTTACATTCATACATACAAACAACATACATACATAAACTATTATTACAAAATATTCTTATATTAGGAAGTCGGCATCGCGTCGGCAGCTGAATTAGCAGTAGTGCTTGCCCTCGATCGACATTTTTTTCAACCGATTTTAAAAAATAATATGTTATCAATTTGACGTTTTTTTTGTATATTTGTTACGCAATTGCTCGACTAATATTTAACTTATTTTAATGTTTCTTTTCTAAAAGGATAGTTCATCATTCCGAGTGGTCCCATATTAATAACATCATGACCCAATTAGTGGTTTTGGTTGTCATTTATGAGGTCATTAACATTAGTGAAAATTGATGCAGTGTTCAGTATAACCAGACATACTAATAACTAACAAATTGATATAACTAAAAACTGCTAGTAGGATGTTGAAAAAATGTATGTGGGGCCATTTCAGAATCACTTATTATCTTTTGAAAAAAGAATTATCAAAACACAACGTTCTATCTAGTAAAATAGTTAGAGTTGGTTTTTGCAGTTTTACAGCCCATAGTTATTCCAAAAAGAAAACGAATGTATGAAAAATTTACCGCCCATCTTAAGCAATGACTGTATCTACACATAGTTCATTAATTAACCCACTCATAGTTTCCATTTAGTTGTAATGCCATTAATAATAATTAACGTCATTAAATCTTAATACAGCCACATCATAATTAATGAAACTTGGCAATGATAATTTGATTTAATTGAGTGTAGGATTAGCAAACTAATGCATGTGATGTACAAGTAATTAAATTCGTCGAAATTAGTACTAGCTTTACGACTGAATATAAATTTATAGTTTACACTTTTCACTGTCGGCGTTTGGTAGAATTCCATTAAATATGTTTCTAATAACACATTAAAGGTTTTTAATGATTCACATATCTAAAATTTCGTGTCACAGTGTTTGTTACTCATCAAAACGACTGAACTGATTTTGGTTTTTATTTTATTTGCACACTGGGCATTCCTGCCGCCTTTCTGACTCTGTTATGTTCCGGTCCGGAGGGTAGGGCAATCGGTAGACTTGCAAAGTAGACCTAACATCCCGGCCACAGAACAGCGACACACCTGTAACATCTATGGTGTCTATTGGCCACGATTATCTTGAACCATCAGGAGAGCCGTGTGCTTGTTCGTTGTCCTCTGACATAAAATATATTTACATTCTTTTTTAAATAACACTTTTAGTTTTTGACTATATATTCAACACTTTATGTTACACTAAAGACCACCGATTTACCTTTAACATGAACAGGGCTGAGACATATGTAAACAGTTACCATAAAAAAAAAACGTTTATTAAACAGGCGTCTAAATAAATGTTGCAATTGTTGTCTTAATAATAAAAAAAGACAAGAGTAAGAGTAAAGTTAACATAGTCTGTATAATAGTGTAATAAAGACTATAATATCAGGTAAAACCTTGAAGTACTTTAGTCTACATTTATTAATAAGAGGGTTAGCATGTTAAGCCTACATATAATCACAATTAAGTTCTAAAAATTATCATTAACAATTACTTATAACAAAATATATGTATTTTAACCCTTATAATGTCAACACAAATCGTCATAATTAAATTCAAAAGAACAATTAAGCATGCCTCAACAATAAAACTGGTGTATTTCGCACGCCATGAAGTACTTTTTCTTTGTTATATATAATCAACAGACCACAACATTGCATGGGTTGATTCGAGCCTACTTCCTTAACCTATCAGCTACTTAAATATGTAAATTGAATTCTTGAGTGAAAACTAAACGACTGGCAAATTACTACAGGCAATATGTAGAATAGTCTTAGTCTGAGCTACAGATAAGATAAAGCAGGTTTCCGATGCATGGTGCAATAAATGTTTGAAAAGAAATCAAGTTTTTTAGTTTGTTGAATTTCTTGCTTATTTGGTAAATTTATAAAGTGATAGTTTTTTTTATATCAAACTAACTACTCTGGTGAAGTTCGTTTCACTTGTTCAGTTGGTATCGGAAATAAGTTTCCTCGCAACCGATCTGGATAAAAAATATCCTATGTCCGTCTCCTGGTTCTAAGTTTCCTCTTTGTCAATTTTCAGACAAATAAGTTTAGCCGTTTTTGAGTTATAAGTAGTACAACTAACACAACTCTCTTTTGTATAAATAGATAATATTAATAAAAATAATTTGTTACACAAGAATCTGGCAATTTGAAAGTCAAACCCGTGCTTCGAATTTCTTATCGTAAGAGGCTAGCAAAAGTTAAATGGGTCTTCAACAACTAGACCACTGGCAGCAGAGTGCTCTGTAGTGAGCGTGTTAGTTCCACCGCCTTACCTATTCCTGCCGCCATAATGAGTCTGTTTGTCCTGAGGGTGGGGTAGTCGATGGACTTGTATAGTAATCTTGACATCCCATCAACAGTTTTGTTGTGTGGATCGATCTACGCACAGCATATCTGTTTTATCAGTCTACTATCTATCAATCTTTTATACCACCGACTGAAACGAGGGAAGCCCTTTCCTTTTAAAACAATTACTTTCAAAAGATTTAAGATTGCTATAGTCTTCAATCTTTGTATTTTTTTCTATTAAATATTTTGTCATACTTCTTATTATTTAAGGACTTTCATGTTTAAAAGTCAAAACCTTAAAAAAACAAATTTTATGTGCACAAGTTTGAGGTTGCCCCTTTTTTGTGTTACATTAAAAGTTTTTGTACCGCTATTTGTAATAAAACCAGTCAGTTTCGGAAGTCTTCGCCTCGTCTGTCTAGATAGCTAAATTTTATTTGTATTTGAATACAATTTAAAGTTTACTTGAAATTCCACTTCAAACTTTACTAATTTTGTCATTGGTACGTTTAGGATATTTGTATATGACCATTTCGTGGCGATTGTAATAATTAAAACACTTTATTTATAGATATGTTTGACTATGGCGTCTACAGCAAATATCAGCAGTATAGTCCTATTAATATTATAAATGCGAAAGTTTGTAAGTATGGATGTATGGATGTTTGTTACTCTTTCACGCTCGAATGGCTGAACGGATTTGTTTGAAATTTGGAAGACAGATAGATTGTGACCTGGATTAACATATAGGCTATTTTTAATCCCGATCGCACACCGGGTTTCTGTGAAAACGCGGGCGAAGCCGCAGGTAGCAGCTAGTATTTTAATAAAACCCACAATATAGATATTTGATATAACTAGTTGGTAACAACAACCGCTGGTAACAGCGGCTTCGCCCGATGTAAGCTATCCTAAATTAAATTGAGATATAAGCTATCCTATCTTTCAAGTTTGATAAAAATTCAAACGGTGAGTAAATTGGATTAAAATCGGTTTAATGGTTTAGGAGTCCAACGCGGACAAATACCGTGACATTTTATTTGTGTGTGAGGTAGGATTCTAGATAATTTTGATTTTTTCGACGCATAGGATACAAATCTTAGTCAGTGTCATTCTAATGATATAATGGTAGAGTGTTATAGCAATTAGGAAACCATATTACACTTCTAACAAAGATCTGATTTCATTTTCATATTTAACAGAACAGTTCCACATTTGAGAGAGTCAGCAATACTTTCAATCTTGCGATGTCCACTTACAAAGTCAAAATGAAAGAGAGGCCAGTTAATTTGATTGAGTTAGCAATATTCAGAAATGATATCAGGAGAAGGTACTACTCCAGTACTATCGGAGGTAGTATAGCTTTATTGTTACCATAGTACTCCAATAGTAATATAGTTTCATTATTACCATATAGTGCTTAGTGACCAGGTTAGAAAAAGAATCGTTAGTATCGTCGACAGAATTATTTGTCAGTGGTTATTCTTGTCAAAAGTTGTAGCTTGTCACCGCAGTCCAACTACTGTATCTTAACCGAAATGTTTACAGCCCGACGAATAAATATCGAAATTATAGAGTTAGATGATAACCCACAGCTTGAAGACATCATAAATGTTACTAGTGCGACACTATTTTATGGCCGGCATTATATAACACATGTGCAAGTATACAAGCTATCTTGCCTGGAACACGATAATGGCAAGTACAGACATGGCAGCAAGAATGGATAAAACGATAATATTGACCGGTCGATCTGTAGCAGATCAATTAAAATTAGTTAATTAATGAGGCTGTTAAAATGATGGGCCCCTTCATATATATAAAAAATGACAGAAAAGTATTATTCTGTATTTCATTCCTAATGTAATTGAAATACAAATATGTCTGCTATTAAAAAGTTTTCAACAAACGATATCTTAAATAAGTTCTTGTTATGACCTACTGACACGAAAATGAACAAGTTTTTAGGTCAAATAGTTTGAAAGTAAGCAAGCTACGGGGAAAAGTATTGCACATATTTTGTAGAGTCAAGAGAAAATATCTTCAGGCATATTCCCTTAAATACCCCATATTCACCCGAAGAAAACCTTAAGTACAGACCTACTTAGCTTCTTTAAAAAACATGTTACTGACGTAATTAAGTGTTAATTCAGTTTCTCGATTTGAAAAAAGAACGAAAATTTATTTGTATGAGTAATTTTTTGACCATACCGAAATCTTATAAAAGATTTGTCCAACTACTTGAACGTCGAAGTTTTACAAAGATGTTTAAAGAAAGAAAGAAAGAAAGAAAGAAATTTATTTGCGGAATATGTGTGTTTAAAAGTTGTTACAGAATACTTATTCGTACCAACATATTCTACCACATTGTGGTGTGCAAATATCGAACTTAATTAAATATATTGCAGTTTTTTTTGTTATAAATATATTTGGTAGTATATAAATTCGTTAAAATATATTTACTGCTAGGCTAGCACTTATCAATTTAAGCAAAAAATAATAACGATCGAGTTTTACCCTTTTACCATACACTACTACCGTTTCTAAACCTACTTTTACTAGTGTAATACCATAAAAACCCATCCAAAGCCATACAGCCAAAACCATCTACAGTGTTTTCATGGTCACGGTGCTAGTGCTAGATAACTCGATGCTCACGTACGACTTGCTCGGCAGGAAAGCAGTTAGCCAAGGAGTTCGAAACCAACTCATAGTTTCTCACAACAAGGCGTTATCACATTTAAGCAAAGAGGTTTTATTTCTTTTATATTGCTGTATAAAATATATAATTGTAACAAGTAAGAAGCCACGGGTAAAGACAAGCTTTTTTTATATTATTTAAATTTAAATTTTAGTACAAATGATTTCTCCTAAAATTCGTATTTGTGTATTATAAATTAAACTTTTTTTTATATTTATGTATTATGTGTAATATCACTACATAGTATAAAACAAAGTCGCTTCCTCTATCCATAAGTCCCTTTGTATGCTTAAATCTTTAAAACTACGCAACGGATTTTGATGCTGTTTTTTTTAATAGGTAAAGCGATTGAAGATGAAGGTTTTTGTGTATACTTTATAACCGTGCGAAGCCGGGGCGAACCGCTAGTTATGTATAAATATTGTCTGTGTGTCCGTTTCGTCGAGCCCTACCCTCATACACTACTCTTTCTGTAATATCCGTTAGTAAAATTTTATAAAACTTAAATCTTCAACTTCAACATTCAAGTTCATAGATCTTCATTTTATGTATTATTATTGGCAAGTACACGTGAACACCTTCTAGGTATGCCCCGAAAATCGGTGTCCATGCTAAATTCGACCGCGAAATTTGGACTGCAATCACCTAGAATGTACTTATTCTAACAAAGCATAATATACCACTTTTCGTCTTTTTCGCTTTACGAATTTCCGAAAGAGATCTTAACAGCCCATATCTAGTAGAAAACAAATTACACATAGTAGATTACAGTAATTGTTGTATTAAATTCCGTTTGAATAATAAATTATTCATTCCTTCATTAATTTCCGTAAGATATCATTATTTGTTAACCCCGTTTTCCCCGCTAGTTATTACCACTTTAAATAAAGGTACTCAGCTGTGAAAGCATTTTCTTAAAACACTTTTAGTATTCATGTGGCTTGCAAAATATTTCTAAAGCTCGTAACGTCGAACCTTTCAACAAAATTAGGTACAAAATGTTTTCACCCTTTGTTCTTGTACCCTTAATACAGTGTGCAGGTTATTTTGACTTATTTATTAAAGTGGTAAACCAACAATTTTCACATTGCCAGTCTCAAATAGTTTTCTCCTCATTACTATTTCAAGACTGTATTGTATTCTCGTGGAATTGTAAACTCAGGTAACTAAAGTACACCTGTTTTAAAGGTAAATATAACAAATCGTAAAAAAATCTAGCGTAATCTATGTTTTTGTGTCATTATCAATGTAATGTTTATCCCGGGTATTAATGATATTATTTAGATGTTACATCCCATTTTCACTTTCCTACCTACTCCATGTGCCTCTCTTTCCTTTTTTGGTACTCGTTTATAAATAAATAAACAAATATTTTTATCCCTCCCCCCTATTAAATGCTTTTTAGTAATTTAATCTAATAAGTAATGTCATTTCGCCATAAAATCAATTAAAAATGCTTCAGTCTCAATTATTATTATTGTTGTATTGACTGCTTATTACTTATATTATGTTGACATTCCTTTTACTGTTTATTTTAGTTTATGTTTTTTTTGTGTTGGATAATTTTTCAAAATATACTTAGTAATTTAATTTTAATAAAATTATTGACTTTAGTCATACAATTAGTTTTTATTGTGATATTTAATTTAGTATTACTTTTTTAATTTTCACATGAACATTTATTATTTTTTCTTTTAATTAACAGACTAAAGCATGAATGATTAAGTTTCATATATGTATAAAACAGCAAATTTAATTTATTAATTTATTAATTAGTGGAGGCGATGGACATGTTAGTTACTATTTTCTCTTAAGGTACCAATTTCCCAATTCAGTGTGGAAATAATGACCGCTAGCAACTACATTGTATATTGTATTAAAGTTTTTGTGTCTAGCCTCTATAAAATGAATTTATGTTTACAAATCAAAAATATTGTTTAGTAGTTTAAACTTTAAGTTTTAGCCCTGATGATGCTATTTTAAGCGAAACCGGTAGGCTATTTAAAAAAATGGGTTGCACTCCGGGAGTGCCGGCAGAAGTGAAAACTTGATTATTAACGTTGTGCATTTTTGATATTTTGGAATGGTTAGGGAATCATTTTGCACGAATTGCTTTAATTATCACTATGAAAGTTTATGTGGTAGAATATTTATTTATTTATTTAACACTTTATTGCACACAAAAACTAAAATACACAAAATACACGAGAAGTTAAAAATGCACAAAAGGCGAGCTTATCTCTAACTAAAGAAATTTCTTCCAGCCAACCCAAAAAAAAATTAAGCTGTGAAAATAAAATGGAAGGCATCGTGTACAAAACAATTAACTATAATAATATAATAGTCTTGTGCTTAATCGGACATTTTTGGGCTGTGATTATCTCTGACCATCGGCGCTGCCCTGTTTATATTACCAGTAGGAATGATACACAATATTGGACTAGAGCTCGGTTCCTATAAGTAAGTAAACGTAACACGTTAGTATCACCATTGGTAGTTAGCCTAAAAATGACGAAGCGTTACTCGTAGTTACACAAAATGTACCGGGTTAACAGCCGTTAACGAACAACCGTAGTTAAATTTTTACTATTCGCACAAAAAACTACCATTAGTAAGCAAAACGACTCGTTACTTATATATAGGAACCGGAAATAGTTGTGCATCTAGATAACTCGATATTTGCTCAAGCCTTAACTCCGTAAGATGTATATCATGAAGTCCGATAGAGACACAGATTATCCTAATAACTTGTGTAAAGTTACTTTAAGTTCCAAAGTCTCAGCAAGTCACTGAGATTGCTATCTAGTCTGTGTTCCTTTGTAAATTTAGAACATAATTCATGTTGTAATCTTCAAATAACTAGTTATTTCGATAGTGTAGGTATGTGACGACGTCATCACCGACTAGTTGAATAATCTCCAATGAGATTTGCTGGATTATTCCGTTTGAACTTACTTTCTTCTTAATATGCACATTTTCACAATATTAGTGGACGTAATATTCCGAAACGATAAATAATTATTAATTTTTAACCACTAACAGAAAAAAATGGTGTTAAAAGTTTGACGTGTCTGTGTCTGGTAACATAACTTTTGAACGGATAGACCGATTTCGATGTGGATTTTTTTAAAAATCTGATTTGATTGATGACTGATAGTTATAGACACCAGATATGTTTCTGTTCCGTAATATGATGGCGGATATCTTAAGCTTGCAAGTCAAGTGGCTACCCTATCCTCCAGAAAGTATACGTTAGTGATGAGTATCATCGCCTCCGTGGTCTAACGGTTCAGGTGTTGGACTTGACTGCATGAGGACCGGGGTTCGAATCCTGGGTCGGGCAACAATTATAGAATTTGGTTTTTCCAATTTTCTAATTAAAAAATGTTGCTCGGGATTGGATATGTGCCCGGTTGGCGATAGGTTTGCCACCTATCACATTGTGGGACTTAGTGTCTTCGGCTAGTCGTGGGTGCCCTGGTTGTGCCTCTGTGTTGTAAAGATACTTAGTGATGAGTAGTGTAATATCATGTATGCACAATAAAGAGCTAAATTTTAAAAAAAATGCCATGTTTTATGGGTTGGTTTCTGATGTGGTCCAAATTACAGGTGATAGAGCGCTAGGCAGCAACTTGCCCGGGTAGGGCAAGAGATATACATAGTCCTACCGTCTTAAGAGCTCTGTCGTGTTCCGATACGAAGGGTAGGGTAGCCGGTAGACTTGCACAATATACCTAACATCCCGGCCGAGAGATAGCAACGCACCTCTAAACTCCATGGTATTTACAGGCCTTGGTTATCTCTTACCGTTAGGAGACCCGTGTCCTAGTTCGTTGACCTACCCCGTAAAAAAATCAACAACTTTCTTAGTAAAGTTTCACTTGCAAACTGTAACAACCGATTTCTACAAGGAAAGTCTTTCAAAAATATCTTAATACGGTAATAAAATGTCAACCAATATTTTTTCATTAAGCCTTTCCTAAGCCGCGTGTATACAGTACATGCAACAATTAAACCACTTCACTTCCGCTTTGAACCTATTATGCGTGAAGTTATTAAAACTTTATCAGATGCATAAAATTTAACCTTCGGCAAAGCAAAAATAAATGTCAAAGCAGTTTACACACCCTCTGTATATTTCATGAATATGCCGAGTAGGTTTACAAATTACGATGAATGTATAATTAATCAAGGACGGTTGCGTCGTCACGAAATAATTATACCTACAAATATTAATACTGAACATATTCATTTTAGGATGAATACAGTACAATTGCTCCTAAATTGCTCGTATCCCTGAAGTCGTAGGCAGAAGTACAAATGGGTGGGGCACCCCCACCACTAGCCGAAGACACTAAAGTCCCATTACAAGCAGCAAGGCCCGTTACCGGGTACATAGCAAATCCAATAGTTTTTTTATAATTATAAAATTTTAAAAACAGATTTTATTACCTGACCTGGGGATTGTACCCGGGACCTCATGAAGTCAAATCCAACGACGGACCGCTAGACTATACAGGCGATTTAGAGTCGAGTAATTATTTAACGGCAAACTAAAAAGGGCAACTGGTCTATTTTTAGGTTAAATACAAATCACCTATGGACACTATCCAAATTATGCAAAATTCATTTCGAATTGGGTGCCTGGTTGTACCTAAGCAAAGGTACAACCAGGCTACCTTTAAGGTTTTTAGGACAAACATACATTAAATAAACACAAAAACATACATTAAATAAGCTATATGTACTCCGTAGGGTAAGTTCAGGGTTTCAAATGAGCTCGTATTTGCAGATGCAGGCGATAAAACAATAAAAACATATTAGTATGAACAATTTGAAGTTTGTCTTTGGGTAAATAATATACAGCATTATGGCTGTTGAATCTATAAAGAAAAAGCTTGGTCATCCAAAAGCGGTAATATAAAAAGATAATTAAAAAAGACACGAAGTTATACTTTTGTTATGTCAATATTAGCTTTAAAGCCTCCACCTTAGTTCTAAATACATAAATTGTCGCCTCAACCCTAAGTTTGTCTAGCAGAGATCGCTTCGAAGAGATAAGATCGTCTTTTTTGTACCTTAATTTAAATGCTACAAGTGTAACAGTGTCTAATATTATATTTTTTGGTTCATAATATTTATTTAGTCTTTTACACAATTATTTCATTGTAATAATATTTCTATTACATATACTTAATTTATGCTTGTTACTATGGAACCCAGTCGCACTTGGCCACTTTTTACTAATAACTAATGTTTGCGCTATAAAAACATTTATAGATTTGATAGAAAAAAGTTTGAAATAAAAGTTGTAAAAAAATATTCCATCAGCCTTTTCTATTAGCTTAACAAAAGATTGTTTTAATAGTAATAATTGCTTATCAAAAGATTAACATAATTTTCCTACAACGTCATAATAACATGATATAAGTGTAGTGGAGAAAATTTACTTTAAGCAGATAAATAGGTATGTTCACATTTAACCAGTATGTCATTCTTGTATCATTTGAATTTGTTAAAATAGTTAGTAATTATTTGATAATATACTCGTAATAAATTATTATGCAATTATTTTCTCATTTTTATTTTTTAAAGTAATCAAGATATACTTTTGTTAGGGTTTAGGGATCTAGTAGATTTATTTATCTCTATTATATTAGACTTCAACCGTAACTGGTTTTTCAGCCGTAACCAAAACCGAAACTGAACTTCCGGCTTTGCTCTCAGTTTTGTCTGAAAGTGAAACCGAAACCGAAACATACCTAAACATGTTATAAATTTTTTCTATCTATGTTATATCTAGTGTTCTTTTACCAATAGTTTTTAATAGTCATACCTACAGTCCGTTACACAAATAACTAGTAGTGTTAAATGTAATAAAAAACAACCACTAAAATACATAGGAAATATATTTATTTATATGTTTACTTACTTTTATTAATATTACATGAAAACTAAATAAATACTTTAGCGAGTACCAGTTACCAGTTAGCGGCGATATTCGCAGGACAATGGACACTTATTCCTAAACAATTGAGTTCCAGCGCGGCTGAAAGCTTCGACTTTTTCTGGCCGGAACCGAAACTTAAATCAAAACCGAAACTTTCGGCCGGTCACTAAATATAAGCAACTACCTTATTTGTTCAATATTTTAAGATATTTTTCCTCAAGATCAACCTCCACAAAAACAGAAATGAAAACAAAACTTCGAACTTTTCTTTCAGATGCAAAATAAACATCTCAAGTTTTTGTTGACTGCGGTATTTTGTTTCAACAAATGTTTTCCTTATTACGTCGTCAAAGTATAACATGCCGCGCTCTGGTTACTATCACTATTATTGTAACATTTACTACATAACTGTTGAGGGTATTTGAGTTGTTCTTTTATGTTAAATATCTGTCGTTTTTGTTTACGATACCACATTTACAATTTAAACGAAAAAGTTTTTTCAAGGTTTATGATTTACTAGCTGCTACCTGCGGCTTCGCCCGCGTTTTCACAGAAACCCGGCGTGCGATCGGGATTTAAAATAACCTATATGTTACTCCAGGTCACAATCTATTTGTCTTCCAAATTTCAGACAAATCCGTTCAGCCATTCGAGCGTGAAAGAGTAACAAACATCCATACATACATACTTACAAACTTTCGCATTTATAATATTAATAGGAAGGATTTACGCACTAGTTGTACACATGGCAGAGAGAACTTTGCCGGACTAATAGGATAACTGATATAAGCCATTCTGTAAATTCTGTAAATATTGGACTTGACTGCATGAGGCCCCGGGTTCGAATCCCGGGTCGACCAACAAAAAAGAAAATTGGATTTTTTTAATTTTCTAATAAAAAAAATGTTGGTCGGGATTGGAACTGTGCCCGGTTGGCGATAGGCTTGCCACCTATCACATTGTAGAACTTAGTCGTGGGTGCCTTGGTTGTACCTCTGCCTACCTCTTCGGGGATATGGGCGTGAAGATACTTTACTTTTTACTTTTTTTTTATTTTATCAATTATTTCAGTTTTACTCTGTAACACTTTGGAATTCATTTTTCCATATGAAATTTGACACATTCACACATTGGCAGTTTTTAGTAAGGAGGTTTTATAATGCCGAGGCCTATATCGGTTGCGAGCCGTTAGATGGATAAGTAACAAGACGACCCGGCGAAATTCTTGTTGCTTGAATGATTTTAACAGATACTAACAGTTTGTATGGATTTCCCACTCTCCCTACAAACTTTCCGGTTTTTCTCTTCACAAGAACCTTCCCCAGATAATAACCATGACATAAAAAAAGGAGTTTTGGCGCCATCGTGGATGTAGATGGTCGTAATTTGTTCACAATTATTGAATTTAGTGGAGATTATGAGTTAAATTAGTTAGTTTAGGTAGGAATTAGTTTAATTTTGTTCAGTGAAAGTGCACAAATGAAATAATCATGAAGAAATTAGTGTATCGTGAATTTCCTCGCTGCCGTCAAATCTCCCAAATTGAGCTTGTGTAAAGTGACCACCGCTTTACCCAAGACCCTGACGTGATTTTGTAAATAGTTACTAATGACTGTATAAGAATAATTGATACGGAAGACATGTGACTTATGACTATAAAAGAAATAATTGATACGGAAGACGTGGCAGCATGCCCCAGAAAGAGGCAAATTAACTTAAAAAAAATTAGCCAAATCGGTCTATCCTTCAGACAAGGTGCAATGACGCGAAATGAGAATTCGTCACATTATGATATATGTTTATCGCCGAACTTACCTTGCAAAACGAATAGTGGCAAGTACTGACGGGGAAACTAAACTGAGCTAATTTTCACAAATCTTTGGGAATAGTTATGGGCTTTCTGGTCGTAAAGTGACATTTAATTTTTGTTTTTTTTCACTTTTGATTAAGGTTCATAGATTGTTTGTTGCTTAGGGTCTGGCCCTTGGGGATTCCAAAACATTTATTGAAAGTTACGCCCATGTCCCCGAAAAGGTAGGCAGAGGAAAACCAGGACACCCACGACTTGACGAAAATACCAAGCACAATGTGATATGTGTCAAGTTGCCAACCGGGCACGTATTCAATCCGTTTATAGTCGTTTTTTATAAAAAAAGAACAAAAATTTTTGTTGTTGCCCTAACCGGTGATCGAACCCCTCGCAATTAAGTCCAACATCGGCCCGCTAGATCCCAGTAAATATTTTTTATTTATTCAAACTAAAAGTGAAAATACTAGGTACATAATCACTGAATAGTCATAAATCTTCATCTAACCAAAGAATTTTTTTTTATGTTTTAGGAAGGCACACGAGCAGACGGATTTCGTGATGGTAAGAAATTAACGCCGTTTAGAGACACCAAAGGTAATGGTGCGTTGCCAACCTGAGGTCAGTATGTTAGGCCTCGAGCAAAAGTAAGTTTACCGGCTACCTTACCCTCCGAACCGGAATACGTCATGACGTTATGGCGACAGGAATAGGTAATAGTATTTCTTCTTTGTATCAAAAGCGACTTCATCCCAATCCGAAAATCCTTACATTGGAATGGTATCTAGAAAGTATTTATATTCTAATCCACTTGATGGATATTCGGGGTCAATAAAAAGGCAGTAATTCTATTTTGTTCTTCAATGGCAACTTGAAGCTTCAATTGATACAGAGACCTCTCAGCGCTATTCCTGACAGCCTTCTGTTACAAGGTAAGTGCCACAACTCAAAGCGAAACACGAGTCAGGTTACTTCAAAGCTTGACAAAATACGTTTCATTCGTTATTTGACGGTTTCGAAGTAATTAAAGATGATATTGAAATCGTAAAGGAAGTGCTGACAAAGAAACAAAAGGAAAGTGCCTCAACTTTGGTAATTATTAAGAATAAAAATCTTATATTTTCAACCTACTTCAAAATTGAGAACCTCTTAAGTTCTCAATTTGATTATGTTTTTATGTGTGCCGACTCTGAAATTTTTACTGTGCTAGTTTTTATGATCCTTTTTTTGTGTAAATTTGGCTTTAATCAAAATTTACATTAGGTTTTAATTTAGGTTTAGAATTTTACTTATTCCGCATATAATTTTGTACATTTTAAAATTAGCTTTTGTAGTTTTACTGCGGTTAGATAATTTCTTTACACATTTTTATTACAACTGAAATGAATAGAAATAAGTGCGTATTTTAAAAGAACTCCGAAGAGGTAGTGATAGATAAATTTATAAATAAATTAAAATAAAAACAACTTTTTTAGAACAAGCTTTCATTTAATTGCTCTTAAAAGAAAAAAAATATATTTTTTATTTAAAAATATTTTTTTTAAAATATTAACTATGAACTTACAACCTCGTTATACAAAATTTATATGACCAAATTGGATTTAAAGTAATGTCACTTTATTTTCTAATTATTTTTGGCAAAGCCCTTTCATTTGATATCCATATTGTAGAAACGCATTAAAAATAATAATTCCTCCATTTCGGATGGTCCGCTATATACTCTATATTGGATTTAGAGTGACGTTACATTATTTTTCGAGTTGCTTTCAACGAGCCTTTTCATTTGATACCCGTATTGTAAAAGTGCATTAAAAATAACTATTCCGCCTTCTTGAATGGTCCGCCATATTGGATTCAGAATGACGTCGCGTATTAAAATACGCGTATCGTGCATTGTCATCCAAACTACTTAAACGTGTATTACAAAATTTCAGCTCAATCGGTCTGCTTCAAAATTGAGTTCAAAGATTCCACCCGAACTAATTTACATACATTGCAAGTTAAATAAAAGCTTTTAAAATAAGAATAAATCCGTTAATCATTTTTAAAGAAATTTGACATGGAGGTAGTTAATAATGATTCCTGAATC
>NJDC01000093.1:11676-37458 GCA_002245475.1 Calephelis virginiensis
CTTCTACAATTCTTTTTAGATGATTGAAACCGCGGACCATGTGGAGCTTCCTCAGTTTTACACCAACGTTTTTCTTTCCATCCTACTTTTTTTCAACCTCGCTTGTACTCTTGCGATCAGCTAGCATTACACCATCAGCTTCCGGTAGCGTGATCATTTATCCTAGTCTTCTAGTGGTATTATGTAACTAACTCTTGCTTCCTAATAGTAACGTTGGGGTAAGCTCAAAATTATGCAGATTGAGTCTAACGCTCTGACTCGAACCCTAACTTTAAAGTAGCTTACTCACTCCTACATTCGCACTATTCCCTAAAACACTCTTTTCAACATCTAGAATGTACCTTCCGTCCCCGGCAAAAGCAATTTTCAGACATACAATTTCATTCACTTGTTTACTACATTACCTATTCAAACTTATACATCGCAAAACAGTGGAGCTGTTTTTTTTCTAATACAGTTAAAGATCCTTCGTGATACAATTAAATACCTAGGTTATAAACCACTCAATACTACCAAACATAAATAGCCAGACCAAAGCGTGGGGACTATGGTGTATCTTGTGTTACATAAGCTACACGTAAATTGAAAAACTATTATTTCTATTCCATTTGAAAAACAAAGATCGGTACCTACTCCGCAAATGACTGTTCTCTACCCCACTATAGCTAGAATAATACACTCATTAGTTATTTTCTCTTTGACTTTATGAAGAGAAACCGATTAACATGTTTAGCGCTCAAACAGAAACAAATGATTGGTCGCAATTTAATAATTCTTTTTGTAGAATATACCAAAATATGTTTTCGGAGTATGGTCTGGATCAAAGATTCATGATTGACATTAATGATGAGGTCGTTATTATAAGAGAAAAATTTATGCACTATTAAGTATATAACTCAAAAATCACTAGTCAGATTATGATAAACTAACATGGGACCACCTAAGAATCACGACCTACCTTACTCAAAAGTTTTTAAATTCGGTTGGCTATTGGCTGAGTAATCGCGAAACAAACATAAAAAAACATACTATCAAATTGAGAAACTTCTCCTTTCATGTGCTGCATTATTCCAATACTAATTTAATAACAAATTAATATCTGTTGATAAATTCCATAGACAATATTTGTTCCTCATTTAATTAACTGGACTGCTACCTTACTGTTTTAAATGATTAGTCAATTCATTACGTTAGTAGATACCTACTATCCGTAGCTAGCTTTTTCTTTATGAACTACTTTAACACTCATCGGGCGTAACAGTTAAACGTTACAGTGGTTTCATGTTTTCAGCATCACTAAAATTCCACTCAATTTAACAAAATGAACAATTTGTGTTGAGATAAGCCGGAAAAATTACTTTCGGCACTGGGATATAACGCTTTTACTACACGCATTATGAATGTATCTACGAAACATGTAACAAAATTATATTTCTCACAAAATTTGCCTGATAGTCTGTTTTTTCCGGCTATTCTCCAAAATGACTGGAGCGATGTCAAATGACTTTTATTGACAGATAGCTATTGTAATAAGGAGTAACTTCGGCTACTTTTGTTTTATATTTTTTTTTAATTCCACCCGGACGAAGTAGGCACATCTAGGAGTAAATATAACTTACTAAAACTGCAAGAAACTGAAAAGGATTTAAATAATTATTTTATTTAAGTACATAAAAAAATGAGTATTTTCCTCCATTTTCATGGAATTCTATTGTATGATCCAGACTCAGAGAGAATAGGTTATACCACTGAAACAATATCTGAATCTAAAGGTACCAATGCACAACTAATATCTATTAGTCTTTAGGTGATAGTTGAATCTGGCCACCAAGATCTTTTAGCTTATAACTTCATAATTTTTGTCTGTAAATGATTTTTAATCTTACGATTCGAAAATATGAGTTGAGTTCAAACTAGACAATATTTTATTATGACAAGAAATCTAAAAACAATTAAAATTAAAAATTTCTAATTATGAGACTAAGATTGGTTTTAACTTTTCTTAATGATCTAAGTTCTAACTATAGAATAAATAAAATCCATAGAATATATCCATAAAATAAAACTATCTATAAAGGCGCAGAAGATAAGTTTATACGAGGAAATACACAAAATCGATATTAATCACTACATGGTATAAAACAAAGTCGCATTCTCTGTCCGTATGTCCCTTTGTATGCTTAAATCTTTCAAACTACGCAATGGATTTTGGTGCAGTTTTTTTAATAGATAAAGTGTTTAAAGAGGAAGGCTCATATGAATATTTTATACACGTGCGAAGCCGGGGCGGACCGCTAGTATTTGTAGCGAAGGTCAATATGACAAGTTTAAACGAGAGATTCAATAAAATCTATGCTAAACATACATAAAAAGGTAAATAAGATAAGTGAACTACAGAATAAATAAAATCGATATTGAAAATATCTATACAGGCGTTGAAGATTTGCGACATTCATCATTTAAATTCGTGATCAGTCCCACTCAATTTAGGGGCTGTGAGACAGGCCGTTGCCTTAATCGGCTTCTCGCGTGACTGAAATGACGCTTCAATTAACAAAATGGATAATCCGGATCGAGACAAGGCGACAAACTTATATTTCATTATTAGCGCGCTGAAGCCTGTTCATCGTGATTAGGTAGCAAATATTTAATACTAGCTTGTACCCGTGTTTTCTGTCTGCAACTCTCAGATATAGTTTTACAAAAGTAAGCATATCTAAAATTGATACACACTTCTTTTTGTGGTACCCACCAACCGTGGTACCGTCAGTGACATCCGACCAAATAAGTATTGAACGTTAAATTAAAACAGTCGTTTTTATCTTTAGTTTCAAAGCCCTGATTATGCTGTAAAAAAGTGAAACCGGTTGGCTAGAAAGTAACAGAAAGTGTTAAATACAGTATATTGTGGATAAGTACAAGTGTTAACTACAAAAAAACGTGTGTATACAATAGAATTCTACCAAGTGCCGACGATAGCAAGTATAGATTCTAAAATTGATGTTAATTCATTATATCTTCATCGATTAGTAAA
This sequence comes from Calephelis virginiensis, assembly GCA_002245475.1. Lineage (NCBI taxonomy): Eukaryota > Metazoa > Arthropoda > Insecta > Lepidoptera > Riodinidae > Calephelis > Calephelis virginiensis. Next base: position 14,711 of record NJDC01000093.1, read on the forward strand.
CGTCAACATTGTAAAAACTTGACATAAGACATGAATAAACACACAACCAAATAGTATCATATATTAATACGTGATACCAAATCAGGGTTTTTTACGAAAATTGCGCGGACGCACGAGCATAAAATTTGGGCGACCATTAGTACGAGTAATACATACGTGTTCAAAATAAGTGTTACTAATCAGGTTTGTGCAATTTCATTTAAAATCTATGGTTATTGATGACACTTTACTAAACTTATTTTAGGTGAACTGAAGTAAAACAGAGACAAAAAACACATTTTAGACATGTCAGATTACTCTGTATATGTCAAACTGTTGCTGTTGTAAAATTTCGTGGTCAGCGTACAGATTAATCTGACAACACTAAAGGTGTTTTTTCTCTTTCCGTTACTTTCGTTATCTATCCGTTATAAAACAGTAATGTAGTGTAATCCCTGTAATTAGACTGCTTTCAACGGTGAACAATTTGATTGTCAGATTAACAGCCGACATTCGGAAACACTCTTTCAACATTTTTTGACTATTGAAAAAATCTCTCTCACACTCAAGACTAACTCACAACTTTAAAAATGAACATGAATTATTTCATGAACTTGAACTAAGAGTCGTATACGCCGCGCTTGCTTGTCAGTTCCCTAATTCTAATTGAATTTAGTATATACAAGTAAACTTTCTTCTAAAAGATCCTTAAAATAAAGTACAACTTATCGATATTTCCAGAGAAACGTTTTGATGTTTTGTAAAGCCATTTGACGCTCATTAATTAAAAATTCATGAATCAACAGTTCAAAGCTCATACGCTTTGATGCATAAATATTGAATACGAGCTCATAGGCATATCACTAATGCGAGAATTCCATCTCACGGTTGAACGAACGATGCATATTTGATTTGTTCCGGAGTCACAAAGCGTAGGCATACTATGAATGTGCCGCAAAAAATATTCAGATCAAATATGTGACACGATTTACAAATGGATAATAATTATAAAATAATTAATTGTTAACACATTTAATAAAAGAACTCAGCTATTGCAGATATTTTTAAATACCATTAGGGCTCATGAGTTCTTCCACGAGTGTTGTTGTGTTGGACGCAGACGGTATCCTTACATATGCCTAGGATCCCAGCCATAAGATCACAATATACTCATAACTTTTATGGTGTACATTATAACAGACAGTTGCCTCTAATGAAGCAAAATCGTTGAAGACGTGCTCTTCAGTTTGTATTATATAAAAAAAAATAAAGAAACGTTGTTCTTTTAAAATAGTTTCTATTTTGACTTTGAAACTTGAAACAAGTTAACTTTTGTTTCTGGGCTTTCAACTATGCACATTGCAGTCTTTAATGTTATATACGTTACATTTCTGAATTCATTGCTTGAAGATATAAGCTTTAATATAAAAAAAGATGCGATTTCTGATAAAATATATAACGCTTAACTCCAAACCTTACCCTTACTCCTTAACTTACTTAAGGTCATAGATAATACACTATTTAAGGGTGAATTTGTGTGATGTACAGCCAAGGCTGCAGTTTTAAGATTTTGTTTTATTGACTATGCTAACGGTACGAACTGTTTCTATAGAATTTAGGCTAGAAAAAGTAAAAGATAAAAAAAATACGGGTATAAGGTATTTTCACTAAGATAACACAAATATCTATCGCCTCTGTGGTCTATCGGTCCGGGTGTTAGACTTGACTGCATGAGGTCCCGGGTTCGAATCCCGGGTCGACCAACAAAAAGAAAATTGGATTTTTCCAATTTTCTAATAAAAAAATGTTGGTCGGGATTGGAAATGTGCCCGGTTGGCGATAGGCTTGCCACCTATCACATTGTGGGACTTCGTGTCTTCGACTAGTCGTACCCACGACTTGTTGTACCTTGGTTTTACCTCTGCCAACCTCTTCGGGGATATGGGCGTGAAGATAACACAAATATAAAATAACATTTATTTATATTGAAGTTCTTATATTTTTGTAGTTAAACCATTTTAATAATAATTGGGAAGAGAGGCAGGATAAGAAGTGACAATTAAGTAAAAAAATATTTCCAGAAATAATAAAATTATTTTTTTGACCAGTCTCTAAAGTTAAGGTTAAGTTTTGTTATGTATGCTAGTTATTTTAATACGTCATAACTTCGCTTCATCAAGTTAAATTGTTGAGAATTATACATTTGTTTTTGTAGCTCAATTATTCGTAAACAAGTACATGTATGAGATACTAGAGTTGAAGGAAAACAACTTATTATTTCAATGATCTAATATGCCCTGAAATTAAATTCGATATATAAAGTTTATCGTAAACAAATAAATAAATAAATAAATATCCCTGGACAAGACACACAAATCGAACCTAACCCCAAAGTAAGCAAATTATATGCCAGTGTTATGGGTATTATTAGTCTACGATTCAAATACATAGAAATACTTAAATAGATACCAGATTATATTTAATATACACCCAGACCCGAAATGCAGACATCTAAATGTTCATCACACAAATGCCTGCCCCCGTCGGGAATCGAACCCGAGCCTCGCGATTGGTCGATGTCGTTAGGCGTGTACGCTAGCCACTCGACGGTCAAAGAGAAAGATATAAAAGTTTTCTATATTATTATATTCTGTGTTTTTCTTATATCTATAACTTGTCACCCGGCTCTGCTTTGCTTAGGGCATATAGTCATCACTACATTATACATATAAGCCATCCTCTTAAATCACTCTATCTAGTAGTAAAACCGCATCAAAATCCGTTACGTAGTTTTAAAGATCTAAGCGTACATAGATACACACAATTGAAAGCAACTTTGTTTCATACCTAATAATAGTTATGTCATGTAGCGCCGGTTATTAATATGTTTTTCCCGTGTTGGTCCGGGCCCCTTTGTAGAGTAGCCTTCCTGCTAGGCAGCTCGTAAAAAGCCGAGCATAGGCTTACCGTCACCAACACCGTGCCATCAAACTAGGTGGTAGAGTTTATCCATTGCTCTACTTATTCCTGCCGCCATTACGTCCAATGCCTGCCGCTGACGTGTTCCGGTTTTGAGAGTAAGGTAGCCGGTAAACTTACTTTTGCTCGAAGCTTAAAATCCAGTCCTCAGGTTGGCAACGCAACATTACCACCTTTGGTAGGCCACCTAGGCGGCGTGAATTTCTTACCATCAGGAAATCCGTCTGCTTTTTTGTTTTCCATTATTATAAAAAAAATGTTTATTAAACATTACGGGCAATAATAATTTTCATAAACTTTTCATTTATTTCCTTTAATCATTTACCTACCTTAAATATTTATTTATTTTTATAATACTGTATAAAATGTAGATTTAAGTTAAAATATAATTACAGTGACGTAATATCTAGATGTATTACAGCCGGATTTCGTATTGACTATAAGCAGGAAATGGGAGAGATGCCGACGAAATAGCCTCACGATCCGTTTTGGTCTAGTATGCAAATTAATCTCTCAGCCCTCTCGCCAATCGCTTATGCAATCTTGACATATACATACATTGTTCCTACACATACGTGGCATAATAATTTTTGCATACGATTTAGTTTGAATATGGAAACTCGTTTTTTTTCTATGTTAGAACTCTAGCAGTCTAGCGTCTTATCTGATTGCAAGATATAACCTTCGCCTAAAGACATTATAGTTGTTAGAGGAGTGTTGCTAACTTATGACTGGGATCTTCGGCCACGTGTGTTAGTCTAATGGTTATCTTATTATTAAGCATGGAAGATGTTAATAACGTGTACCCATAGACGCTAAGGTGGTTGAAATAACGGTTTTTTTTATTAATATAGGGACAACTGAGCTGATTATGAGAAAATTTGATTTTATGGGAAATGAAATTAATGTTCTACCTAGGGTAGAGGTACTTAGGCAGAGGCTAATTACACTATCTGCCGACCTATTTCTTTTTTTCTGCTCTTTCGCATTACAATTGCTGATATACAATTATGTCAGTGCTTGTCGTTGACGTGTTCCGGTTCGAAGGATAAAGTAGCCAGTAAACTTATTTTTGCTCGAGGCTTGACATCCCCGTTTCAGGTTGGCAACGCGCCATTACCACTTTGGATGCCTTTTTGTTTCTTTTCTGAATTTCTTACCATAAGGAAAACCTATCGCAAAAACAACCTTTTGATACTGATAGCTTTTAAGACTGAAAATTTCGCCATTAAATTTGTTTTTAGTGTCATTGAATATTAATTAAAATTATTTACGTGTGTTAATAACAAATATAAGGTTAATAGCAAAATATTTTGAAAACGTAAAGCGGTTTAATTTAAAACACTGTGAATGAAACAATCGGGAACTTTCAAATTTATTGTTTTAGGTGACCCTAAACTAATCTGACGATTAGTGTGAGATTATTAAGTAAATTATAAATTAAATATGTGCTTACGATAAAGTTGGAAATCAATACACATTGTTGTGTGTGTGTTTGTGAGTGTGTGTGTGTGTGCGTGTGCGTGGGCGTGGGCGTGGGCGTGGGCGTGTGCGTGTGTGTGTGCGTGTGCGTGTGCGTGTGCGTGTGCGTGTGCGTGTGCGTGGGCGTGTGCGTGTGCGTGTGCGTTTGCGCGTGCGTGTTGACAGCACGAGGTCCCGGGTTCGAATCCCGGGTCGGTCAACAAAAAGAAAATTGGATTTTTCTAATTTTCTAATTAAAAAAAAATGTTGGTCGGGATTGGAAATGTGCCTGGTTGGCGATAGGCTTGCCACCTATCACATTATGGGACTTAGTGTCTTCGGCTAGTCATGGATGCCTTGGTTGTACCTCTGCCTACCTCTTCGGGAATATGGGCGTGAAGATACTTTAATAATTACATTATTAGATGTATAATAAATTATTAAAAGATATTGTTCAAAGATTACTAAGGTTCTATTGTTAATTATCTTTTTGATAAGAACGCCAACTTCTTTTATCAAGACCAACTACTTTGATTCCAAACATTATGAAATTATTAATAGCGTTATCAACATTTTTGTTTATGTGTCTAAAATACATGGTAGTACGTTTATTGTTTTATTTATTGATTTAATGCACTTTATTAGCATTATTATTTTAAAATATTGACGTTCTACACTTTCCCTACACTAAGGAGTATGAAATTTCATACTCCTCCGTCCAAAGTTTTTACTTCACCTATTAGTATAATAGTAGGGGAGCCCAAGAGGGGATTTTTGGACTAACTCAGGCGCGTCATATTAAGATATGGGAAATAGCCTGTAAAATTGTTGAACACCTCCATTATGTATCAAATCTCTACATAGAGATGCGCATGTAGGGTTGTCTGTAATTTTTTTGGCTTGAAAATATACTCGCGCAGGTCAGATTAAAGTACGGCGAGCTTATTGCGTGCCAATAAGTCCATGTTTGAATTTTCTGATGATTTGGACAAGACGTACGGGAGTAGGAGTTTCAGAAACTTTCAAAAACCAAGTTATATGTGTTAATTGTCCCTTCAAGCAATCTGTCTGATTGACATCTTTCTGTCATCGGAGACACATTAGGCACACATATGTTATTAATATGTGATGAGTTCGGCTATGATCAAGTAACAGAAATTGCTATTTTAGCTTCTAGACACCTAACGCACCACTAAAAAAACCTTACATGACCTGTTTTACTCTCCACTATTTAATCGACAAAGTGCAATGGGTCCCAATAATGCTGGAGTTACTACACATTTCGTATCGCGGGCTCCCCTACTATAATGATGATAGCATGATTTTGTATAGCGGTACACTTTGCTAGCGTTTAAAATAAATACAATTACTTAAATACCTATTAATCTATTTCACGAGTTTCACATATGTTACATTTTCATCCCTACCTTAGACCTAAACACGTAAACTGTCTCCTTCACCTTAAAGTTATCAGAGAATCGCACCGGAGATCACTTCAAAGCGATAATTAATTTTATTATCTTCATAATTGTTAACAAACTATTGAAAGCTTATATTACATTATAACATTTTTCATTGCAACACCGAACTGTAATATTTTACATGTCTGAATTTTAGTGTGTTGGTAGCGCTGTGTCTGTTTTGTAGCCTCAGGCTGTCGTACCGTTAGTTCCGTTTCCTCTTTAAGTTAGCTAGAATTTTACTTCCGGAAGCATCTGCTTTCGAAATGAGTTATATAAAATTTTGTAAAATGGTGATTACTATATTCATTCATTGATGTCCGTGGACGGCGGTGATCACTTGCCATCAGATGAGTGGCTCATTTTTTTCTTTCTTATATGTAAATATGTTTTTATTTAATATATTTTATATAATATAAATATGTGTTTGAATGAAAAGGGTAATGAATGTGAAGGAAGCCAGACAGGTTTGTCAGGATCGTGAAGTCTAGCACTCGATACTCTCTGCCTACTTCGTAAGGGACTTGGCGTGAAGATACGTAATTATGTATATATAAATAAATATACAATAATGTTATAAATTCAAAAGTGTGTCTGTTAGTTTCACATTTATAGATAAACTGCTGGATATATTTTGATGAATATGTATATATCTTAAGAGTTAAGTGGAGAATAAAGGATTTTTTTCATTAAACATATCAAGACTGCAGGAATCGTGGCACTTTGCAATTAATGCTCTCTGCTTCACGTGTAAAAGAATAGCGTAAATATATGTACATAATCTAGAAAATTAATGAAATCTATAAATCGTGGCACTTTGCAATTAATGCTCTCTGCTTCGCGTGTAAAAGAATAGCGTAAATATATGTATATAATCTAGAAAATGAATGAAATCTATAGGTATAAGTGTTCTTTACGGCAAGGTACTTACCGTATGTGATTTTAATGGGTAATAAGAAATAATGCGGCAATATTCGTTATTACCAAAAAAACCGACCTTTTTATATAAGTAAACAGTCTTCCCCTCGTGTAGGTCCAGGCTCTTTTGCAGAACAGACCATCTACCTTCCTGCCAGACAGCTCGTAAAAAGCGAACATAGCCTACTTATTCCTGCTGTCATAACGTCCAATGCTTGCCGTTCCGGTTTGGAGGGTAAGGTAGCCGGTAAACTTACTTTTGATCGAGGCCCAACATCCCGGTTTTAGGTTGGCAACGCACCATTACCACCTTTGGTGTCTCTACACGACATGAATTTCTTACCATTAGGAAATCCGTCAGTTTGTTTGCATTCCATTATCATAAAAAAAATATTTACAAATAAATAACATTATAGAGTCTGTTGATAACATTACAATATCCGCTTTTTTATGCATATAAATGTGTATACGGTACATGTATGAAAATAACAGCTGCAATATTTGTATATCCGTCTGTTCGTTCCGGCTAATCTTGAAAACAGATGGACCGGTGCTGCCAGAAATTTCACTTGCACACACTTTCTAAATTAACTTAATAAGTTTTTTATTAAAGTCCACGTAGACAGCCGTCAACAAGCACAGCTAGTAAATAATATGTATATATTAATTATTAGCTGACCCGGCAGACGTTGTTCTGCTATATTTTTAATGTGATTTTAGTAAAAAATTGGGGTGAGTCACCCTTATCACTTAGGAGTATGAAAATTTAATACTGGCCTTTTCACAGACCTACACAATATGCTCACTAAATTTCATGAAAATCGATCGAGCCGTTTCGGAGGAGTACGGGAACGAACATTGTGGTACTAGAAATTTATATCTATATATGTAAAAATCAATTCTACTTTTCGTTGTAATTTTATAACGCAAGAACGGGCTCACCTATCCAAAATAAATGTTTAGGCTTTGTTCGGACTATTCAGTAGATAGTTTATGTGAAAGTTTACATAAAATCGGTTAAGCGGTTCTTCATTTATCGCATTTTTTGTAACAAATTAATTAAATAAATGGTGGATCATTTCATTAAGGGGTGATTTTCAGTCAAATTGAAACTTTTTTCAGATGGGGATTGAAACTTTTTTCAGTTGTTTTTTTTTATATTTTTTTTATTGTGTTATGCCAATTATGCGGTCATATAGTGGTCACATACGTAGCAAAGCACGTACCGTAAGCGAAGATATAAATATATAAGATATATATCGAAGTCATCCCGCTATGTAAGTACATTTCACAGGCGATGAAAATAACTATTGGTTCGACGTTTCGTCACAAATTTATTCCTATTTTGGAATATTGTCAGCGACGTCGGTCGAGTATCTACGTGAGAGTACTGCAGACTATGCATAGTGCTTCGTCATGTTTCAGCGTGTTTCGTTAAAATGGCAAAATACAGGATGCTTGAAAGCAAAATGTAGTTCAATATAATAGTTCAATGGATACAGCCTGTATATTTATATAAAACTACAGATTGCCCGCGGCTTCGCCTGTTATACTCATATATTCACGCCAAGTTCCTTACAGGGTAGGCAGAAAATACCTTGAGTCAAATATTACGATTCTAGAAGACCTGCCTAGGTTCCTTTGTATTAAACACTATTTTGATACAAACATGCCGGTTTCAGCCCTTTTGACATTACCTTTCTATAACACTAGCATGTTAACAACAGTCTAGAACGTCTTTTATTGTTGCTAGTTAAAACTTGTTTGGTTATTTATCATGAAAGCAGAATGTGTAAGCCTACACATTGTTGCATTTATAATACTAGTACGAAAAAAAGGACTCGACTCGCACTCGCAGACACTTGTTACGGAGACATTTTTTGGTAATCGCAAAGTAACATTCGGTGTTATAATATCATGGTAATTCCCTCAAGATTAAGCTAATTCTTTGTTATACGGTATAATAGTTTCTTAACGCTGGGATGCATACCTACCTATACAACTTCGAAATCTTCTTAGGACTCATTACGTTCTCCTGCTCCCCTTTCATCCACAAAGTTGCCTCCTCTGCTGCTGATAGCTCTCACTGGGTCAGGGGTCTTTTCTTTTTTTAGAACCTTTACAGGTGGGTTTTTTTGCCGCTTGAAACTCTCAAATGAGAGCGTTTGAACGCTATACCCACAGACGTGGCCAGATTTATAGCCAGAGAGAAAAAACCATGGTCAGGAGGTCACAATCCCGATGCCATTTCCCAGTCCAAGGTGTTTGTGACTGTCCATTTCTTAGAAGGATTTGTTGCTCAGGTACTACACTTTGTCTGTCTGGAGAGTTACCTTTTTCCATCCTTTCGCGGTGCTATTTCATCCCATGTCACAGGTAAAAGATATGTATTAAAACTTAAATGCACGTAGGTAAAGAAAAAAAAAAGAACCGTAAAATAAATTTAGTCGAACCGCTTTATTTTTAAATAGAGAGATCTCCATTATTGGTTAACATAAAACCAAGTTACATAATATGTAGTTCTCGTTATGTTAAAAGTTGGTAAAGTTAACTTTTCATATTTAGTATTAATTAAATACATATTAATATAATTAATGAAATTATGGAATTCGGAGTAATCAATCATTAACAGTTTTTAAGAAGTCAGTAATAGAGCGTTTTGGCGTGTAATTAATTAGCATGTTGGCACTTTAGTCATTATTAGTAATTTAGTTTGTGTTTTTTTGTACAGTACAGTTTGTGTAAGTTTTTGTATTGCGCACTGTATGTTGTACATTTCTTTTATACATTCTCTTTATTTTGGGTTTGCTGGAAGAAATCTCTGTTAGAGATAAGCTCGCCTTTTGTATAATTTTACATATTTACTTTTTTTTTACCTTTTTGTGTACAATAAAGAATTAAAAAAAGAAAGAAAAAAGATCTGTCACTTTGTGTGTTTGTTTATCCCCATGGGAGATGAAAGTTTGTATGAAAATCGTAGCTGTTCTACGCAGACGAAGTCGCGAGCTTACAGCTAGTATACATATACACGTACATAAATACATACATGTCTTCACGCCAAGTTTCTTACGGGGTTACAGAGAATATCGAATGCCAAAACGATCCTGACACACCTCTCTGGCTTCCTTCGCATTATTACCCTTTTCATATTAACACGCCGGTTTCGGATACTCTTGACACATAACAGCTAGTATCACATAAAACACTGCTTTGACTACTCTAATTAATTATTAATTAATTGATTATTAATTAATTAATTACTCACTTTTATTTTAAAAATTATAGTGCAACAAAAAGTAACAAAAATACCTGAAAATGTTAAGTGGTAGAGGCCTGCAAATTTTGTATGGATTAGTACAACCATCTCATTTTTGGGTATCGTAACATTAATTCTTGCTACTATCGTGTTGCGGTTTCGAGAAATGAAAGATAAGGTAACTTTGCTAAGGCAAGAAGCTTATGCCATTTTAGGGTGGCAATGCTCTATAACTAAGGTGCATACAATACTCATCAGTTCTATTTTTTGCCAGCGGGCAATCAATAAAATGCAATACTAAAAGGCATTAAGTCAAACAATCAGTTTGCTTTTATGCGATGACGACAAAAATATATACTTTTAATTTTGCAAAAATGACTGGTTAAATAAGATATCATACCAATTTTTTTTAACCAGAAGTTAATTTAGTTGAAATGCAAGCAATACATCGAAATCGGATCGTCATAAAATGACTAGTTAAATAAAGTATATAATAAAATATTAACAAAAGTATCTTCTTGCCCATATTTCGGACGAGGTAGGCAGAGATACAACCAAGGCACCCATGGCTTGCCGAAGACAATAAGTTCTGCAGGTGACAAGCCCATCGCTAGCCGGGCATATTTCCAATCCCGGGAAACGTTATTTTTAAAAATATACATTTTCTATTTTGTTGGCTGACTTGGGAATCAAACTCGCAAAGAAGTCAAATCCGACGCCAAACCGCTAGACCACAGATACTATAAGATATATTCAACTGTTTATTAGCCAGATATTAATGAAATTCAAATGGAAGCATCACCTCGTAATCGTATCGTCATGAAATGACTAGTTAAATAAGATATATTAAATTGTGTCTTTTAGCCAGATATTAATTACATACATCCAAATGGAATCAACTTAAAAGCACTTCTTTAAAACAAAACAGCATCATTCAAATCAGTTTATTTAGTGAGAAGATTAAGGAGAATCTTTAAACACTCTATTGGGGTCAAGATGTGCTGGTTTCACCATGGAACGGAACGATTGCGAAAACAATCAAGCTAACGAAACTGCGGGAAAATTAATAGTTTTAATGGTATGGAAAGATAAATAGATGGAATTTGTAACGATTGTATTGCCTCAATTAAAAATTCGCCAAATAGTGAGCATAACCAAAAGGGTAGCATGTTGTTTTACGACCGCCTACAGATACTAAGCGGCGCCTACTACTTGCAAATTCCCTAAATTTGGCAAAAACCTTCGACTGTAATTTTATTAGTTTTATTTTACTGAATGATTTTCTTAGGTCTTCGACTTTCCGTGTAAGTAAGAATTATATTTAGAGGAAGCTTCTGAATTTTCGCCCAGGGCACTTTTGGAGCTAAAGCGATAATTGAATAATAATATGTGCTTTTAGGTGTGTTCACCGTGTTGTTCTAGAAGCGACCAACTTCTTGCAAGCCTGATAGCAAGAGGCCAGTACAACAAAACAACTGATAGAAGATATGTAGGTAGAATAGCCTGCAGATTCGTCTTGGCAAACTGGCAAGTGATGATCCTATAACGTCTATGGGCCCCGCCGATTGGCCGCGGCTATCTCTTATCACCATGAGAGCAGTATATACATTTGCCATCTTATTACATACATGTTAAGGTTTAAAAACTTCGGTTGTCTCTTGTTGGTTGGTTGTAGGAGAGCTATTATTCGCTGTTCTATCATTATTTATCAGAAAAAATAAGTAGTCCAAAACACCGTCATATGCATGCCTTTGTAATACAGGTTGCTCCAAAAACGAAATGAGAAAACTTAATTGCATATTTTAACGGGAGAAAATTAAAATCAATTTCACAGGCATCAATATTCCAGTTTTTGTTCGTTGCGATGGCGCTTGACAAAGAGATTTTATTGAATAAATTAAAATATGGCTACTTTGAACCGGCGGACAAACGATATTAATATTGGGGTATTGTTTATGCTCTGTAAATAATACTATGAGTATTTAAATTAAAGAAAAAAAAAAACATATTTTCAAATTTGTATTTGAACTATATCATCACTATTCATTTACTACTTTTAATTTCGTACAACTTAAGATAATGATCCTAAACTTGATAATAAGAGAAGATGGAGTCAAATATCGAAAAATAATAAGAAGGTGCTGATTTTATCTTATCCTGTTATTTTTTTTTTGTTTTATGTGAGCACACGGCTTCATTGTTGGTAAGAGATAGCCGTGGCCTATAGATACCATAGATATAACAGGTGCGTCACTGTCCTGTGGCCGAGATGTTAGGCCTATTGTGCAAGTCTTACAGCTAACCTACCTTCCGGGCTGGAACACGATAATCATTATGGCGGCAGGAATAGGTTGGTTCCCCGTGTTGGTCCGGGCTCGTTTGTCGAACAGACGATCTGCCTTCCTGCCAAGCGAGCATAGGCTTACCGTTAATTACACCGTGACATCTGACAAGGTGGTAAACTCGCCCGGATTGGGACCACCGCCTTATCCATTCCTGCCGCCATGACGTCAGTACTTGCCGTTGATGTGTTTTGGTTAGGAGGATAAAGTAGCCGATAAACTAACATTTGCTCGAGGCCTAGCATCCCGGCTTCAGGTTGGCAACGCACCATTACCACCTTTGGTGTCTCTAGGCGTGAATTACCATTAGGAAATCCGTCTTTCTTCATTGCCTTCCACTATCATAAAATATATCTTTTAAGGGTCAAAGTTCCAGTCTTCAGCTTTTAGAAAAATAAAAGTAGAAGTTAATCCTTTTGTTCGTATGCAGATATTTCCGTACAAAATAGACAAGATACACGGGGCAGGTTATCAAAGAAGTTTTACATTGTTCATTCTTGTTATATGTGCAAGTTAACCTGACGACGTCGTTAAATATATGCATGAAGAATTATTTAAGTGTACTGTAATTTTACATTATAGGCTGTTTTGGTAATTTTACTATATAAAGTTTTATTTTGGAACCAAACTATAAATATTGTGCGTTCGTCTAAAGTTTACCAAATGTTCTAACTAATGACAAATACTTCGAGTAGGTACACTGTGTCTAAAACTTAAAAATTTTCTTTGCGTGCTTGTACTTATAAGTCTTAATGCTGAGATTCCCAAGACAATCTCATTCTGGTAAACCTACACGCCTAACTCCACCGACTAATAGCGAGGTTCGGATTTTATTCTGGACTGGGGCAAACATTCGTGTGATGAACATTTAGATGTGTGCATTTTTTGGTCTAAGTTTTTATCAGATTAATTCTAGTATCCATAAGTAAATGTATAGAAATACAAAAATAGTAATATATAGAAATACCTTTACATATAGACCACCATAATAATTTCAATACATGGAATGTACTAGCATAGTTGAGGAACACCCATAACAAAAGCACATAATTTGCTTAGTTTGGGCTTAGATTCAATTTGTGTAATATATCCAGGAATATTTATTTTATCATAGTTGATAGACATGTAAATATTGAGAACTATCATTTTGATTGACAGAGTTGTAATGTTCGAGAAATATTCTGATATGGATACTCCATACACAAATAAATATACAAAGCTGAAAATATTATCAAAATACTCTTATTGTTTATCCTTTCATCTACACAACGTTTCTCAAAATTTAACTATAAGCTGGCATCAGTACATACGACCGTAACTGCCTATGGAATATTAAGAAAAAAGTTGGTCTCCTTTTTAAGTTAGGACTAAAGGTTGTAATATTTTTTTTAAAATCTAACACATTCCATACCCTGTTCCATACAGTTATAAATAATAAGAAATTATTTGTTTTATTCAAGTACCCCTTATAAAGAAAAATATTATTTTAGTGAATTTGAATGTAACAAACTTTTACACAGCAATATAATAACGCATGATTATCAGAATAACCAATGAAGTTTCTGATTTGGTGTAATACTGGAGTGTAAGAAACATGTCATAAACCACTAGATATATCTTAATAAAACCAATGATAATATTTACTAAGATCTGATAAAACCAATATGGGACCACCTTTGGATCATGAAATATCTTCTCAAAAAATAAACAAAAAATTCGGTTTGTTATTTACCGAGTAATCGCACGGTAACCAATATTCAAAAAAACGGGTTGAACGGGTGCCGGCAGAAGTGAAAGCTTGAATATTAAGGTTGTACGTTTTTGATATTTTGTAATGGTTAGGGAATAATTTTGCACGAATTGCTTTACAAATTGCTTCGGAAGTACTTACTGTAACTTATGTGGTAGAATACAATGTTCATTTATTGCGCTATCATACGCAATCATGACGACACGAGCATTCGCGCAAGCACTCTGCGCAGTCTTATTCGCGCAAGCGCCCTGTGCCATCTTACGCCTTTGCAATCAGGTCAGGTATCCTGACGCGAGTTTAGAATTTTTTACCCATTATAAAAAAGGGCGCAACGCCGCTAAAGAAGTTTTCACTTTAAAAACCATATAGTCGATTGAGAACCTCCTCCATTTTTGGGGTCAGTTAATAAATGAGTCTAAATATTTCTAAATATTATTTTCACTGGGTAGACATCGCCGTATGCACTGTCTGATACCCGATTATCATTAAATATTAGACACGTTGTATATGAAAGAGTTCCCCATGATATTCTTTCTTGATTGTATATTGCTGTTTCATAACACATAATAATAATAGAGAAAAGATGTCCCATCTTTTCTCTATTATTATTACAATAATCAATCTCACGAAGATCATAATTACATACTCGTAACGTATGAATGACGAAATAATATGATTCGTTTTCGTATTTTCAGATGGTTTATTCGACTTAACAGACCCGGAACAACACGGTGAAAATTATGTTAGCGATTCTTAATAAAACCCTGTATTTAAAAGACTTTTTCATTTAATGTCAGGCAGATAATATTAGTAGAAGCTTAACCGTTTGAAAACAATTCACAAAATATTGAGCTGATTTTTTTATTTTGAATTGTAGAAAATAATTTGGAAATCACATTTTTAGAACATAAAATAAATAAGTGTCTTCGCGGCCATATCCCCGAAAAGGTAGGCAGAGGCACTACTCACTAATTTGTAAATAATTCTTTTTTTTTATTGAATCAGGCGTTACTTTGCGGAAATCCTTTATAAAAGATGTAAAATAAGCCTTTATTATATTATATTATATTTTATTTATTTTATTATATTATATTATATAGTAAAGGCTTATTTTACATCTTGTAAATAATTCTCTTTATAACGGTATCCACCACCACCACCACCTGCCGTTGTAATGGCTTACCACGGCATCTTTTTCTCTTCAAGTAATTCTATTACCGGCAAGTAATTATGGTAGTTTTACTTACCATCAATACACATATTTTCTTTTTTTTGGTTATAACGTTTTGTTAAGAAAGAAGTTTTTAAAGACATTCTGGTTGGAGCAAATTACTACTACTGCTAATATTACAACCAATGCTACTGCCAACACTACTGCTAACGCTATTGCTAACTCTACTGCTAATGCTTCTGCTACCTATATTGTTTACGCTACTACGAGTATTAATGCTACTGCTAAAGCTTCTGCTACTTCTATTGTTTACGCTACTACGAGTATTAATGCTACTGCTAATGCTTCTGCTACCTCTATTGTTTATGCTACTACGAGTATTAATGCTACTGCTAAAGCTACTCCTAATATTAGAAATGCCGATAACGCTGCTATTGCTGCTTCAGCTACTATAATAACAAATTTTCTGCTTTACGACCTGTCACATTAGTAAGTACACACTTTTAATTTTTTTGTCTACGTAGAAATTAATTATGAATGTATATTATTTTCAGAGGTTTACATATTAAATCAACAAACATATAATAACAAATTACCAAAAAAAGCATTGACATTTTATCTATTAAACTTGTTTCGGCTTAGAACGAATTGAACGGGAAACCTCCGATACACTGCGAAAAACTAAGATAGAAACCTATTAATAATAAATTAAGGTTCGCTCTATTTCCCACAAATGAATCGTCATTCACAAAGTTCCTAATGGATATTTATTGATTTCTGGATTTTGTGTTCGTATTGGTAAGTATCAATTTTGTAAATGAAAATAATTGTTTACTCGCAACTTTGCCGGCGTAGCATAGTGAAAAATTTTCATCCTCCATTATAATCCTTTTTTGACTAACTTTTTGGAAAAAAAGAAACAGTGTTTGAACTTAGGGTTTTAACTACATGCATATCAAATTTTATCCAAGTCGGTTTAGCAGTTTATCCATGAACAGATAATTTACAGACGGGCTTTAATGTTTATAATGTTATTTGTAGGGAAATGGATAGTATGGATATTGGATACTATTGAAAAGGGTTTTTGTTAAGATGCTGATAACTTTTGAATGAATTATCTCAAAAACAGTTGTCACTCCTAATTCAGGTTGTTGTCAAAAACTATTTAAATCCAGTAATCAAGAATAAAGATTAACAAAATGAACTACGTTTTTTTTAAATTAAAAACAGTTTAAGCATACTGTATTGTAATAGGTGGTACAGGTAGCTGCCACCAAATTGTTGCCACTAACAACACCCCTCTTTCTCCGTCAGGAGTTAGAAAAAGGTTAGTTTTAAAGTTCAACAAAAGTGTTGTCCGTTATAATAATATGCTGTAAATACTACTTACAAAAATCTAAAACGAGGTTTTGAATTATTTATGATTATTATGTGGACTACAAATATGTATATATGTTTTTTTTTAATTGGCTAAAGGTAACTTTTTGAGTAGGGACTCGGAATATGTCCTAAAGATAAATAATAATACGTACCACAAAAAAAAAACATTGTTACTTATAAGCCGGACGTTGACGCACGCCCATAGCTGATACCATACCCATACATCGCGGTCGAGTCATTGAACTTGAGAAAATAAGAGAATATTATGAGTGCTACAATTTTATTTCTGTTGAGTCTGTTTTGTGCTATATTTTTGTATTGTTTCAGTTAAATATTTAGAATATTCAGGCACAATTTTCAGCACTAATTTGAAATGATTTTATATAGTCGGCAAATAAATAAATAAAAGCTACTGCTAAGAAAAAGTCCATGTTTAATTCATAAGTTTAACCTTTTCTTAATAAAAAAGGATTTAATATTAATTTGAAACTACAGTGACCGAAACTGTATAATTTAAAACTATTTTTATCTTAAGTAAATAAAATAAGGAGTGGTCACTTGGTACAGATATTAATGCTATTAATTTTGCTTTATAGTAATTATGTTAATCAATAGTACCTTATTTAAAAAGTTTCTTGAATAAAGAATAAGGACAATGTTAACACAAGCAAACAAAAAGCTTTGAAATTATAATTGGTGCCGTAAACCCGGAAAAACAGATTCAACTATTTTTTTATCCGGGTATAAAAAAATGAGGATTTTGCCAGATTTCCTTGGGATTTTATCATCAATGCCAGAAATGGACTTCATCGAAAATATTATGCTTTTTCGAATATGACTTCAAAAATCGATGAAAATATGATGGCCAAATTGATTAACATGCATTAAAAATATAGGAGGCGAACGTAAATTGTGATTTCCTTAGATTTTTGAAGTCGGTTAAAAATATATTTCAAGCTTGTTATAAATAAGAAGTAGTTTAAACCCTTATTCACATTATAAAGTAGGAAAGTACCACTTTACGACTTGACTAAGGAATAGGGACATGAGCTACTTATCTTACATAGTTTCTAAACGTGTCACGATTTCTCGTCATCCGCTTGTAATTTAAAAAAATTGTAAATAAACATATTTTAACCGCATTCCTAAATGAGACGGCTGAATCTTCGACGCCTAGATTTAAACGAAGTAAACCTCGTAATTTCTTCGTCATATTTTGTAAGCAGATATAAAAATGTAATAATTATCAAAACACATTTTGTATTTGAAACAGATCAGCGAGCTTTGCTTTTACTAAAGCTCTCGTTTACACTTATACTGACAAGAGATAAACCAACCCAGCAAACTTCGTATTACTTTATATTACCAACAGTTTAGAGAACAGTTTAGTCGCCTCTGTGGTCTAGCGGTCCGGGACCTCATATAGTCCGACTTGACTATATGAGGTCCTGGGTTCGAATCCCGGGTCGGCCAACATAAAGTCTATCTAATTAAAAAATGTTGGTCGGGATTGGAAATGTGCCCGGTTGGCGATAGGCTTGCCACCTATCACATTGTGGGACTTAGTGTCTTCGGCTAGTTCTGGGTGCCTTGGTTGTACCTCTGCCTACCTCTTCGGGGATATGGGCGTAAAGATACTTTTTAGAGAATATGGGAAAAATTAGGATATTATTTTTCTTTCTGTCCTTGCAATTTTTCGGTTTTCCTGCTTTATAATTTTTATTTTGACAATAACTTGCACAACAAAAAGGAACGATATAATATATTTAACTATTAGAGACAAGCAATTATTGTGTAGTCTTACTAAGACCGGGATAATCGAAATGTTTTTTTTATTCAATACTAAAACATCAAATATGCTTTGTTTTCTTCTAAAAAGTATAAGCCGTAGTAAGATAAACCTTCTAGATTCATTTCTCAAAACACGATACCCGTAACTTCATTCGATTATAAAAAATATAAAAGTAATGGGTTTTCTACTTTTTCACATTTTATTTGAAATTTATCAAGCTTCAAGTTACAAAAAATAATTGAAATAGGTTACAACATTATACAAAAATTTAATGGCATATTTTTGAAATATTTGTTTCATTATCTATAATACCATATTATGTTACATAACAAAATTGCCGCTTGGTAGTACACGTAGCCTTTACCGCCAATAGCACTTGAATATCCTACCCTTAACTTTTACATTAACCTAAGTACCTTTTTATATTACAAATTAGATTCGATATATTATTTTTAAGCCCATAAAGTGGTAGGATTTACATATGATTGGAAAGTTTAATGTAAAAACATTTACTTTTCTTTCCTCAGTGTTTGGTCCTCTATGTGGAAAAGACCATCAGTCTTACATAGGTTAAATGGGTCGACAGGAACAATACTACTTGTGGTAGAGTCCTGGAGGCCTGCCCAACAGCGTGCCCAGATAAGGAGCCATAGCATTATTTCCCTCATAATGATAGTATGTTTTGGTTTAGAGGGTTGGGTAACCCGTAACCTTTCATAATAGGCCTAACCCTAGCACGTTGCCTCATCTGCAGCTTCTATAGTATCTGTGTACCAAGGTTATCTCTTACTACGACGAGCTGTGTGCTTATTCGCAGTCTCATCCTATCTTATTAATATTAGGAATGCGAAAGTTTGTCTGTTTGTTTGTTTCTTACTATTTCACGCAAAATGCTGACCTGATTTTAATGAAATTCGATACACACGTAAAGGGTAACTTTGATTAATACATAGGTTTTTATCCCGAAACAATGTTCCTGTGGGTCCTCGCAGGCAACGCCGCGGGCAGCAGCTAGTATGTCATAAATGGTAAATATACATTGTTCCAAGAACAAACAGCTTACTTTGTAGAGAGGAGACACATGTAAACCGTATGATTGATTTCATTCCTTGTATTTACAAAGGGAACAGTCTTCAAAGAATGTACATTTGTGTGATTTCGTAATATTGACTCATGAAAATGAGGTTTAAGATATTACCAATGCTATGACGACTGTACTCGTCACTAATAAGTTTCAGTCCAACGTTTTAATAGCTTGTTGCAAACGAGGCTTAACGCCTCAGGTCATCTTTGATATATTTGCAAGGTATCTTACCATCGAGAAGTCTGTTTGTCTTATTTATTATTTATTTAAAATTCATGCACTATAGCAGAGGTTCCCAAACTTATTTTATGTAACGCCCACTTTGAAAATCACTTGTTTTGTAGCGCCCCCCCCCCTCGTTTTTTTCTTGTCAATAACCTCAATAACATATTTGTTGCGCCTAGTTTAAAAAAAACATTTTTTTCAAGATTTATACCGCCCCCCTCTAGGCTTCCAGCGACCACAAGGGGGCGTTATCGCCCACTTTGGGAAAGGCTGCACTATAGTGTACAAAGGTGGACTTAATGCTACATGGCATTCTCTACCAGTCAACCTAACTTTATTAGAAATAATAATTAAATGGGGTGAAAAGAAAAAAAAAACAATAACTAAACATTTGCAAACACATTTAAACCTAATTTTAGGTAGCACAATCAAATACATAAACAATGCATATAAACCAAGAAAAATACTTAGCATAACATATCAAAATATTATAAGACTTGGATAGAAAATCACTACGACAGTAATGTCTAGTCTTCTATGCTATAATGACTAAACTTAAAATTCAGCTTGAAGTGTGTGCCTTGGTTGTTCCTCTGCCCAACTGTTTGTAGATACAGGCGTAAATATACTATTTTTAAAAACAATTTTCAATAATTTTCGACAAAGTTTTCAATTTGCAATGTGTAATTAGTAAAACCCTTTCGATCACGTTAGCTTCCAAACGAAAAAAAACAGCATGGTAATCCGTTCACCTACACAGACATGTCCAACTTATAAAGCCCTTCTTTTACTGTCGAGGGTTAAAAAATATAATTATAAATATATATAAGAAGTATATTACTATTATCTTTTTACCTTATCCTTGTTTCCCATGAAAGTAGTTCCATTCGGATTGTACAAAAACGTAAGGGATGTGAAGCTGGAACCCTACAAAATAGGATGAGATAAAGATCTCCAATCCCACTTTTCAATATAGAAAGGATCCAGTTGTCAAGGGGAGGTAATTGTCAAAGTTTGACAGAGATTGGTCTCATTCAAAGCTTTTAAAGAGATGAGCTTTTCCATCTTATTTGCTAAATTGACGGTCCTGTAACTTTATATGTTGATCGTATTTTATTATAAGCACCATCATATTATTATGCTTATGTTGAGTATTAAGATACTATAATCACATTATAGCATCGGAGTAAAATTACTATGTAATAATAATAGTATGTCATAATGTTATTATATTATCTTAAAATTATTTCTTGTGTTTGTGAGTTTGTCACTGGACTCCTTCTAGACGAGTTGACGGATTTTGATAAAAAAAATTGTGTTCAAGGGTGTGTATTTTTGTGTGTATTCGAGAATGGTTAAGATTAACAGTTTGATCTCGTGGAAAATGTTTTTTAATTATTTTTTTCATAAGAAGTAGTTGTTAATGTATATACTAGCGGACCCAGCAAACTTCGAATCGCTTGACATTTATTCTTCGATGGTAGCGCAGTCTGTCGGTTCCAATGTGAAAAATTACAAAATCAACAATAACTTAATATTAAAAAAAATAATTGAAAAAAAAATATTCCCGGAAACCAAATTGTGAATCTAAACCATTCTCGAATTCCCTTGAACACACACAAAAACTTTCATCGACATCGGTGAAGTGGTCTAGAACGAGTTCAGTGACAAACACACGTATACAAGAATTATATATATTGTAGTTAAATTATTAAATACACACACTCACACACACACACACACACACACACACACACATGCATGCATTTTAATAAATATAAACCCTTTTTTTTCCTGTAAGTAAAATAGTTTATTTTTTTAAGTATTTATTATAGAGACGTCTTTTGTATATCATGGAGGTGGGCGTTAATGACTACAACACAGTCTTTTGACTAATGTAGTTATTATCGTACTGCATTAATCTGAAATATTGTAACGTTTCTAAATAAACTTTTATTATTATTAAATAAACTTTATAGTAGTAGTAGTATCTTCACGCCCATATATATATATATAATTACTAGTAATTTAGATAAATTGAAGACCTGTTTTTTAAACTCTGTAGAAACCACTGCAAATAAAAGAATGACCTTTCAACTCTTAAAAATTTGATCTTTAAATGTATTTAATAACGTGACGAGTACGTTACGTATTACTCAATTCTTGAGTAAGTAATAGCCGTTTGATGACAGTAGGAGAGTTTTGTATTTTGATATAATTACTAATATAGATCAATACCATAATGTACACAAAAGATCTTAGATATCTGCTCCCACTGTAATAATTTAAGATTACACTATTAATATAAGAATAAAATTACTATAACACTATTATTTATTTATGATGATACTATCTTCGTCCACGTGGAGTTAAACAAAAAAATTATTAAGTTTGTTTTCAAAGTCCGGTTAAACTTGATTAAGTTGTAAAAACCGCAAGATTGGCAACACATTAGTCATTAAAAAAGTAGCCTCATTAACTATTTATTGAATCGGTTAACTGCTAATTAATGAAAGTCCCGTCCAAAAAAAATTGGTCAAGCCGATTCAGAGACAGACAGACGGACTGACAAAAATAGTTAAAATGTTGTTTTAGTATAGGTATGTACCGCATATACATATTAAGAAGTGCTTATGTCAACGAATAGAAGCATCTATAACATCTATGGTGTTTATGGGCCACGGTTGTCTCCTACCACCAGAAGAGTAGTGTGCTTTTTCGCATAAGAATCACATAAGAATCAGAATCAGAAAAAAACTTTATTCACGTGAACCATAAAAGTGGTACTTGTGCGCGTCGACATTTTTATATACTACCACCGGATCGGAACCGTGGCCACATACCGATAAGATCTGGTAAAAGAAACTCAGCGGGATTATCTTTTTTTATACTAAATATACATTATAAACTAGATAGAAATACAAATTATAATCTCATTTTAACTTAAA
>NJDC01000093.1:41092-71295 GCA_002245475.1 Calephelis virginiensis
TGCATTATTCACCAAACTCCCGAAATTAAATTACATCGTAGCCAGTGCTTCTCTCAATTAATCACGAAATCCCATTGGAACGAGAATTGTTTAACATTAAACTGTCTTAACGCTAAGTTGCGGAATTAAGATTAATTTGTGAGTCATGAGTATAGTTTGTGCAATGACATATAACCTTCATACATTTTCTGCTTTAATAACTACAGTTCAAAATATTTACCTTGTAGAAGATAGAATAATAATAAATAAATAAATATCCCTGGACAAATTATACAAATTATATCTTAAAAAAAGGCCCCAAAGGTCAAATTGGTGTCCCACATATTGGTGGAGAGATATGGTGAAGGGTCTCTGAAAAAAAAAACATTTTGAGTTGCTCGACTCTAGAATTGAACCCCAATCCTCATATGGTCTACCACTAGACCACAGGAGCAATACGTTTGATATCTTATTTTCTAATGATTTTACGACTGCTTCCCTACCACCATGTTGGTTCTGGTCCGCTGAGTAGAATAGACCATCTGCTTATCTGCCATGCATCTCGTAACAGCTGTTGATGTTGTTGATATCACTGGTGTTGTTGGTCATTGATAACTGATCAAATGTAAGTAACCAACAAGACCAGTGATAGTGAATGCTTTGTACTAACTGGCCCGGGAAATAGATCCATAGCTTTGCCGCCATAATAAGGTTGTCATGTTCCGGTCCTGAGGGTATGAGGATACCCACGTGCTGGATTGCTAACCATTCAAATGAAAAAGCTTAGTGTTACCGCTGTATTTGCTTTTATTCTCTGTTAATATTATCCTTCCGAAATCCTTACGTTCGATTGCGAAAGAAGATTTGAACGCCTGGAAAAAAGTGAGGAGCAAAAGCACGGATGTAAGGGGCTGCCAATTTTATTTCACTTTTGTTTTGAATATCCGCAAGCGTGTACGCAAGTCGCGACCTTAAACAGAAAAATTTAAAATCAAACCAATTCGCCGCGTGTGCTTGAGCAAATCTTGAAGAAAGCAGTAAGAAGAAAGACAGGTCAGTCGAATTCCCTTATTACCGCATTATTTCCGCATCGAACCTACACCTGATGATGTATGGTCAACCGCAAGTCTGTTTGATACAGACTTTTATTTTCTTAATTTCGCATACCGCTGTTCAATGGTGCAATTTTTTTACGTATCACTTAGCAAAGTCTAGAGTGCATAAAAGAGTAATATACTTTAAGATAATTAAAATTTCAGGTAATAATAATTAATCAAGTTCACATATTAGGCAAATATTCGTCGTAACTCATGCACAGGTGGTCATAGCGTCAATACAATAATTTCCCAACGTGCGTCGTCTATCGCCGGACACTTCGACAAATCACCGAGCATCTAATGTATTCACAAAACAAGATCAGCCTTTGAGACATCCGGCCATTTCTCGCTCCTCTCGTTTCAAAGATTTTTAAATATTTAAAACACAGTAAGTTTTGTAGCTTTTGTTGGTAAAACTAATAGCAAGGCAGATTTAGAGTCATACAAGATAATGTATGGATTACGATGAATAATAATTTAGAGTCTGGTGATGTATGGTTTATGATTTCTTAGAATTTGGGCAAATGGGTGCACTTACATGACGTGTTATAAAATTACTTATACTTATACCGGGAGATTTAAACTAATTATAATTGTAAGCTATTTTTACCGTTCTGTTAGTTTAGTATTATATACTATCTTTATGAAGATATTATTGACACACTTAGCTTTTTAGACATAGTAAAGAAAAAATATAACTTATAAATACGAAATACCTGTTAGCTGATGACTAGGATGATAGTTCCTAAAATTCACGACTCGAGTTGTTTCACCCTTCAAATGAAAAGACGTTTTATTTATATATATATATATAAGCTTAAAAATGATGGCATTTAAGAGATATTTTCAGTCGCGTTAATTGAGGTTTGGATCAAGATTGCTGGGATCATTTCAGGAACTGATGTTAAAAAAGTTTTCTGATCGATATCTCACACACTTGGCTAGTTCCTTTTGTCATGTGATAGTTTATCGAACAAGCTAATGGGTCCTGATGGTAATAGTCAACCATGTAATTACATAAGGTAGTGTTTTTGCCGAGATTGAAAGAAAATGTTGACGCAAAATTTCATAAATGTTGAGTTTCGTGTATTTATTAAGTGAAGATACTTTTTTTAGTCAAACTAGTCAATTTTTATGACACTTCCTGTAATTTTGTTTAACGTGCGGCAAGTGAACAATTCATAAAGATATATATCGCATGTTTTCTTGATGCCTTCAAATTGATGATGAACATAGGTACTGACAACGCAGATTTTTGACGACTTATTGAGCAATAATGTCTTGATAAAATTAAGTTAACTAAGCTTAAGTAAATTTAACATTCTTAACCCCATGCTAAAAACTGAGAAAAGGTCAAACAATAAGACTTTATCAAATACCATAGTAAGTAATGCACAAGCGGTCATGACGTCAGTGACACAATAATTTCCCCACGGGCGTCGCCGATCGCCGGACACTCCGACAAGTCACGGAGCATCTAATGCATTCACAAAACAAGATCAGCTGTCCAAGCCATCTGGCAATTTCTCGCTGCGCTACTAAACGAGATTTCCCGTGAAAAGATTGCAGGATTTTCTAGACAAACTTTATAAGTCGTTTTTTTAATTAAGATTTACATTAACTTGTTATTTTATAGAGGAAA
Organism: Calephelis virginiensis; assembly: GCA_002245475.1. Classification (NCBI taxonomy): domain Eukaryota; kingdom Metazoa; phylum Arthropoda; class Insecta; order Lepidoptera; family Riodinidae; genus Calephelis; species Calephelis virginiensis. The sequence goes on from NJDC01000093.1 coordinate 43,811, forward strand.
GATTTCTTGCAGTTGATTTGTTTGAAAAGTCCCGAACGGTTTTCTATACTAATATTGTAAAGAGGAAATGTTTGATTTTTATTTGTTTGTTTGAAGCGAACGGGCTCCGAAACTACTGGACCGATTTCAACAATTCTCCTTTAGAATGCTACAGTATTTCTGAGTGTCATAAGCTTTGTTTCATCAAAATCGGTGCAGTGGAAGCCAAGTTACGCAGGCGAAGCTGCTTGAAACTGCTAGTATCAAATACATTTAAGTAGTATTTCCGTAGTAGGTATCCTATGTCGTTGGTAATGTGTAGTTTCACTATTCAACTATATACCTTCATAGAAAAAAAAAGTTCTTTGTACAATTTGCAATATTTTGGAGTCGGGTGTTAAAATACATAGTTACATACATAATTCTTTAAGAAATTTTTTTATGATGTTGGAAGGCAAACAAGCAGACGGATTTCCTGATGATAAGAAATTCACGCCACCTAAAGACACCAAAGGTGGTAATGGTGCTTGCCAACCTGAGGTCGAGATGTTAGACCTCGAGCAAAAGTAAATTTACCGCCTACCTAACCCTCCGAACCGAAACATTTCAACGGCAAGTACTGACGTTACGGCGGCAGGAATAGATAAGGCAGTGTCCATTCCAACGAATTGCTACAAAACTCTACCACCCAGTAGGATGTCACGGTGTTAGTGACGGTAAGCCTATGCTCGCCTTTTACGAGCTGCCTGGCAGGAAGGCAGATGGTCTATTCTGCAAAGGAACCCGAACCAACACGGGGAAAATAAATAAAGAAATAAACATGATTAAAAATCTGTTATTTCTATTTCTAACACACTCTCACACATACGTATGCAAATACGCTCTCACGTGAAACATATAGACTCACACTTAAACATACATTGAAGTGTATACAAAAATTTAGGTTTTTTCACAAAAAATGTTGACTCTTGTAACATAGTTTATATTTTTTTAGAAGTAAGGGTGTTTTTTTACGTTGATAAAAAATTGTTACAATATAACAATAGTTTACTGCAGTAAAATTTATAATTTGATCATTTAAAAGGTCAAAAGAGCAAGGGAAAACCGTGTAATATTATCGTACATGTAAAAGAAGTTAATAATTTGAAATATATCACCATTCTATAAATTTATTCCTTCAAAAGACGACAGAAAGTTTCATAATTAAAATTCCTTATATTTCCTTAATCGAAGCCCTTTCATGAAACATAGCCTTCCAACCTTCACAACGCGGTCTTACCGGGACGAAATCTCGAGTTATGGCTTTCAACATGTCATTACTAATGATATTTTAAAAAGTATCTACACGCCCATATCCCAGAAGAAGTAGGCAGAGGCACAACTAGGGCACCCACGATATTTTAAAATAATATTTTTTATGATATTGGAAGGCAAACAAGCAGACGGGTTTACCTAGATACACCAAAGGTGGTAATGATGCGTTGCCTACCTAAAAAGGGATGATAGGCCCCGAGTAAAAGTAAGTTTACCGGGTACCTTATCCTTCGACCTGGAACACCTCAACGGCAAGCACTGACGTTAATTGACGCAGGAATAGGTGGTGGTACAAATCGGGGCGAGACGCTGCGAAAATCTACCACCTATTCAGATGTCACAGTGTTAGTGACGGTAAGCCTATGTTCGCCTTTTACGAACTGCTTTGCAGGAAAACAGATGGTCTATTCTGCAAAAGGAGCCCGGACCAACACGGAAAAAAATACTTGCAGTTGCTTTCAGTTTAGCTCGAAATTTCTTTCTTCTAGAGGAAAGTATTGATTTTTATATTTTAGAGGTCAGTGAAGAAGCACACGGCTCTTTCGATAGTAAGAGTCAACTTTACCCTATAGACACCATAGATGTTACAGGTGCGTCGCTTTCCTGAGGGCGGGACGGAATGCAAGTAGTACAATGGGCCAGAGACCGGAACATAAGTCGATATCGCGGCAGGAATAGGTAAGGCTAACGAATCCTATCTGGGGATCTTTCTGCACTGCACTCTACCTATATTTTAACCTGTGCTCGTCTTTTACGAGCGGCCTGGCAGAGAATCAGATGATGTATTCTACTCAGTGGACTCGGCCCAACACAGGGAAAATTTGGTGAATATGATCACTTGTATCATACACATATAAGTGTTCGATCCATACGCTTTCCTTAGTTCTCAATTTAAATTTAAATTAACCTTATTGGTTAGTCACGTGTAACTTACAGAGTTTTTGAAGTGCAAACTTCTTTATCGGCGTTGCGCACTTTTTTGGAATGGGCAAAAACTTCTATACTCGCGTCAGGACACGTGGCCTGATCGAAAATTCGTAAGATGGCGCAAGACGCTTGTGGGAATAAGACAGCGCAGGACGCTTGCGCGAATGTTGGTGTTGTCGTGTTTGTGTATGATAGCGCAATAAATGAATATTGTATTCTACCATATAAATGATAGTGCTTTCATACTTTAATTAAAGCAATTCGTGCAAAAAATATTCCCTGACCATTCCAGAATATCAAAAATGCACAACGTTAATATTCAAGTTTTATCGTCGTTTTTTTAAAATTTCTTTTATCCTCAAGTCAAATTGAAATAAAATTATATTACATGTGCGTATTAACAACTTGTCCCTCAATGTCCAACTGATCTCAAATTTTATTAATCTTAAAATGAGTGGCAATTTAACGTCATTCTGAAACGCACACATTTTATAAAATATTTACATTAACATACATCAAAAACTATAGTATGGTCGGCAACAGTGAAATCTGAAAAAAATGGGATCGAAAAAAAGTGTTGATGGAAAAGTGAGAAAGAAGCTCCATTGGTTCGGTCATGAAGAAAGAAGCGTATGACAAATATGGCGACAGGAATAGGTATGATGATGAATTGGAAGTTGCTTATTGGTGATAAGCTTGCCACCTATCACATTGTGGGACTTAGTATCTTCGGCTAGTCGTGGGTGCCTGTTTGTGCCTCTGCCTACCCTTTCGGGGATATAGCCGTGAAGATACTTTTTGTATAATATATGTACAATGTGGATGTGGAACTGCAGATACGCGGGCAAGTCCAGGTTGACATTTTACGACTTATCACCCTCGGATTTACTAATATACAGGGATATTTTAGTAAATCCGAGGGTGGTTTAAAGTCAAAAATGCGTGTTTGTATAAAAAGTGTAATAATAACTTGACATTCGTTACCTATAACACCTTAGGTGTCTAAACAGGGTTACTTTGAAAGGACCGGCCAAATTTTAATATGAGAGGATAGAGTCCGAAATGGTAAGGCATTTTAAACTTAAAATTATAAATTAAATATTTTATAATATTTTATTTAATATTTTATAAAAATTAAATATTTTCTTTTATAAACATTCAATTAAAACAGTCCACAATAATGCTTCACTTGTTGTCACGCTATGTCGTACCTAGTACGAGTCATGAAGTCACCAGCTTGCAAATGCAACGGTGTGGACGATTTATGCTTTGTTTACGTTATAACCAGGCTTTTTGTATTTGGCGAAGGACATAATCGGTAAATTGTACTCGCCTTTACGAGCTGTATAGTAGAAAGAGATGATCCACATACAACACGGGGAGAAAAGAGTAATACATATCTGTCAAACTTGGTATAGTTAAATCATTGTAATAAAACTAACTATATAAATAAATTTAAAAAAAGAAACTTGTATTATGTCAGTAATTTATATACCTAATGTAGCAAATTATTTTAAGCTTTTAATGTGAAACTTGTCAGACGGCAAAACTCTCACAATATAAATTAATGCGTAACGGTTCGATTGACCTATTAGGCGTAGAATTTAGCCTACGACGTTTATTTTTGCTACAATAAAGGTAAAAATACTATTAGCTTTTTTACTCTTTTCCAAAAACACAAAAATGGCGAAGCGATACCAAATATTATATATTATATACGCAAAAACAGTTTAGTGGCATTAATTAGAGCGCATTGTTAGAGATATTTTCCAGTCTTAAGTGTTCTGTCATTTTATTAGGAATTGTTATAGATTACGTTTTGCAACTTGTTTACCAAAATTTGTATCGCTTTTGATCTGAAAATTTAGTTGTCATAGTTACCAGTAGAGGCGCTATTCAAAGTTTTCATACAAGCAATTTACGGAGATGCTAACGAATGTACCGGCGTAAGATCAACATAAGGACGTTTGTACTTATTGACAAAGACCACCTTTTAAAGTTAATTAAATTAATTATTTAAGTAAATTCCAAGTCGAACGAAGTATGCAATGTTTGCATTGTCAAATTGAAATTTCTTTTTAATAACCACTAAGAAAATGTCAAATAAACGAGCAAGTTCAAAAGAGAAAGGACATAAAACATAATAAGTAAGTAGTACTTAGTAAATAATAAACAAATGAAATATTATAAACAAAACTTATAAGTTTGTGCAAAGCTTTTTCTGTTTCTTTCTAGTTGTCCAATCTCATACAATAACAGAAATAAATAAATGAATAAATTGAAAGTAGTAAGTCATTCAATTTTTAGATTCATAGAGATCTGGATTACTTCTATAAGTGATTTGTCAATAAACTGATGTTATGTCAGCAGTCAAAAGGAAAGCAAGTGGCAAGGAATACCTAGTCTAGCCTTACTCTAGTGTGATAAGGAAAAAAAGGTGCCATATCCAGGGCACCCACAACTAGCCAAAATCCGTCAATGTAATAGGTGAAAATCCTGTCGTCAACCGGGCCCATAGCCGATTCCGGAAACTTTATGTGCATTGGAAAATTGAAAAAATGTACGACGCTAGACTATAGAGGCGATAACAATGAAGCAATTTATATTACTTGACTAGGTACTAATAGGAGATAAGAATGTTATGGCCTTAAATAAAAACAGGTATTGCATTTTACAACACAAACAAAATAACAATAATTCAGGCTCAGTAAAATTTAATTTTATTCGATTAATCATTCTTTTTTTTTGAAGAACTTATGTCATAACTTCGAGATGGACCCAAATAAATTTTATCAAAATCCAACAAGTGATTTTTGGAGCTATACTTAATAATGTAGGAACTATGACTTTCCTTTTCCAAAGAAACCATCAATATCTGTTTGTTATCGGCTGAGAAATCGCGTAACAAACAAACAAAAAGAAACCAAAGTATAAACTTAGTGTAATTGATAACATCCTACGGATCTGAGCTAACCAATCTCGTAAAATATCTTTGAATAATATCATGTTTATAACAGCAAAGTACATTTTTGTAATCCTTTTATATTTACTCCTCCGAGAAATGGAAGATGCCATTTCGCTATTGTTAACCGACGTTCTAAAATTGTTGCCTTTGCTAGAGTCGTGTTTCAGAGAATAATAAATTATATCGGTCAACTGAAAGACCAGCTAGCGTGGACCAAGTTTGCTACTTTAAATATTATACATATTTTAAGATTTCATACAATAAGTCTCGACTGCTAAATTGTTATCATAATGGTTGTGCAATAAACGATTTATAATGACAATAAGAGGAGTATTATATATTATATACCGTCTGATAAACTCACTAATGTCTTAAACTTCTTACAGATTGAAATAATAAACTAAAGAAAAGTAATATTTTTAAGATTTTTTTTTATATAAAACTAAAAGTAATCATAGTAAAACGTTTGGACCCCTTTTAAAAATTGGGCTTACGTAGGAGTATGAAATTTGGAACAATTATAGCGTGTCATGTAGAAGAAGTGCATAACGCTAACAATAATAAATAAATTCAAAATAATGCTTAAAAAGTACATTAAATCAATAAATAAAACAAACTTAACACATTTTACCTTACATTTGACACACATAAACAAAATTATTGATAATGATAATAGATGACGCACAAAATATATTCAAATATTATAATGTTTAGAAATAAAGTAGTTGGTCTTGATAAATAAAGATGGCGCTCCTATCGAAAAGATAATTGACATTATGATAATAATGTTTGAGCATTAGATTATTTTAACATATTTTTTACGAATATCTTATAATGAAATTTTATTATGATCAAATTTCGACCAATGGGCGACTGCTAGTTGGGATAAAAATTTGCTGACCCGACAAACGTTGACCTGTCTAAGCTATGCCGATTGAATTGAAAAAAAACTATTTTTTTCTTTTTTAATAAGAACCTATTCCTGACTTTATTTCATGCCATATGTCATTGGACGAATACAAGGCGGAGAGCCTTGTTGGTCAGAGAGAAGAATTTTTTCAAGTATCAATATTTAGTGTGTTCTAGATGTATCTCTGAAAAGATTCGACCCACAATGTGAATGGTGGCCAACCGATCGACAACTGGGCACACATACAGTCCCGATATTAAAAAAAATGAAAAAAAAAAACATTAACTTTTGTTGTTTAACCTGAAGATTTAACCCAGGCCCTATAAATTCAAGGCCAAACCTCTTGGCTACAGGTTCCAGAAATTTCATTAACAGAGACTTAAAAATAATAAAGGGGTAAAGTGAGGCGACTTTATATGTTTTGGAGATTGGGGATAAGACGAGGCTTTTATTGCGTAGCAACTTAATTCAATTACTGATAAATATTTCACGCTGATAATCAATCTCAATTAAACGAAAAGTAAGTTTAGCGTTTTGTTTCAAATTACAATGTTTTTGAGGCGGATCCATCACTTCTGAAGTCTTCCAAACTGGTGGAACCATTTTAACCATTGGAATGTTAAACTCCCCTTTTACGGCATAGTGCAATTAAAGCCATCTGTCATATTTTTTATGTGATAGTATAGGAAACAAATACAAGGCTCTCCTGATAGTAAGAGCTAACCGTGGCCTATAGACATTATAGATGTTATAGATGCTTCGCTATCTTATGGTTGTGGTGTAAAAAAAAGTATCTTTACGCTCATATCCCCGAAGACGGAGGCAGAGGCACTATCAGGGCACTCATAATGTGATAGGTGGCTAGCCTATCGCCAACCGGGCACATATCTAATCCCGAGCAACGTTTCTTTTATTAGAAAATAGGAAAAACCAAATTTTCTTTTTGTTGCTCAAGCCAGAATTCGAACCCAGGACCTCATGCAGTCAAGTCCAAAACTTGGACCGCTAGACCACAGAGGCGACACCGTGACAGAGAGGCCGTGGTGTTAGGCTAATTATGTAAGTTTACCGGCATCCTTATCCTCAGAATCGGAACATGACAGTGTTATAATGGCGGCAGGAATAGGTAAGACGGAGGATCCCTACCTGGACGCGTAGCAACACAGCACTCTACCCCCAGTAGTAGGTATTATTGGTAAAGACACATTTACTTTTGCTCGCCTCTTATGAGCTGCCTGGCAGAATGGCAGATGTTTTATTCTACGTAACAGACCCGGACCAACACGGGGTAAATACGGGGTTACGGGGAAGGGATAAAAAGTACCACAGTAGTAGTACCTTCCAGTAATCGTGGGTCGTATCTCTGCCTAATTCTTCCGGAGTACAAGCGTGAAGATACTTGACATTAAAACGTAAGTTACGTAACATTAAAAAACAAATATAGCGAGTGTAAAATGGCATTATTTGGAATGATTTATTATCCTACTGCAGCCTGCAAGAATAACTTTTTTACGTGTTTCGCATTTCCAACCTACTTCAGAGATTATTTTGAATAAAGTTAGAAAAGAGTCTCGAAATACCAAATGCCGTTATTCCCACATGGTGACTAAGTAGTAACCTATATAAGTAAAAATGAATCACCATATTATTTGTTTCTTGAGAACGGCTCGACCGATTTGGATATTTTTCATAAATGCTATTAAACCACAAGGTTTTTTTTTATCAGGAAAGCCCAGTTTCAGAAGCAAAGTTTTCACCTTGTAGGCTTAGTCCACTGAGTAATAGAGACCATCTACCTCTCTTCCAAGGAGGTCGTAAGATGCTAGAACTGGTTAAAATCAATTAAAACAAAAAAACTTATTTAGGACAAGCTTTTATTTAAATACTCTAAAAAAAAATATGTTCACGCCCATATCCCCGAAGAGGTAGGCAGAGGCACAACCAGGTTACCCACAACCAGCCGAAGATAACAAGTTCCACAATGTGATAGAATAAAAATACTCTAAAAAGATGAAATCAATGTTTTTTCTTTAAAAAAAAGCTTTAAATAATAATATAGGTCAGTACCAACTATACCACTGGCCCGGGTAGGGATCCATCGCTTTACCGATTCCTCCTGCCATAATGACTATCATCTTCCGGTTCGGAAGGATAGGGTAGCCGGTAGACTTGCACCATAGGCTAATATAGGCTAACATCTTCGCCGCTGGGCAGCAACCACCTATGCTATATAACATCTATGATGTTAATAGGTCAAGGTTATCTCTTACCATCAGGAGATCCATGTGTTTGTTCGCTTACCTATATATATATATTGGCTAATATGTTGCTAACCCCCAGGTATTTAGAACTTCACCGGACTATAAACCTATCAATTAAAATAACATAGAGTAAGAAATTGTAATATTACCTATTCCTGCCGCCATAACGTCATAACATGTTTTGGTTCGGAGGGTAAGGTAGCCGGTAAACTTACTTTTGCTCGAGGCCTAACATCCCGACCTCAGGTTGTCAACGCACCATTACCACCTTTGGTGTCTCTAGGCGGCTTGAATTTCTTACCATCAGGAAATACGTCTGCTTGTTTGCCTTCCTATATCATAAATATATATTATATAATAATGAAACTTACATATTTATTTTTTACTTATAACCAAAAAACATAAATCTAGTTAAGTGTTTTCGCACGAGCTTCCCAAAAAATGCTTATCATGCATGTAATACCTACTACATATTACGAAATGAAAAACTTAGTCCAAGTGCAAACTCAAATTGTTTATTCATTTTTGCACAATCGCTTTTTGTTTCGTCGTAATGCATTTGCTTATGAATTCAAAACCCTTATATTCGTGGCACTGTGCGCTCATGAAATATTTATTTCTTCAAGTATATTCTGAGACCAGACAGAGCTGTGGTATAAATACCTACGAAATTGGGTTACATCTGTCATATTTCCACTAACGAGCTCTCACTTGACGGTTCTGTGACAGCTATGTCGTTAATGCCACTAACGGTCCAATAGGAATTGTAAGACCTTATTTCATTGAATTCTACCGAGATTCTCTTTCGCATTACTTACTACAACGCCAAAATATTGTATGGCAAATTTTTGAAATTTAAATTGAATTTGAAATTTTTATTTCTAAATTTTTTTCTAAAATATTAGCCTACCTGGCGAACTTCATATCGATTTACGTTGACAGCTATTTTAAAAGAGAAGACAAGAGAGAGACAATACGTTTTTACATGACAAAATTAAAGCATTTCTTTCCCATTTCCCTGCAGTTTTGTTGGTTTTCCGAAGCGAACCTTCCACTAAAAGAATAATTTAAAAAAATGTGTTTACTTATGTACGTACGTAATAAGTTAAGTTTTTAACCCGCCAGTACTCGCGCTTGATTTTGGGACACCAACAGTCGCGTGCGGGTCGATAGGACCCTGATATTATATAGATGATAGAAATCACAATATGTACATTTTTGAATAAAATTATGTCTTATTTATAAATTTACCAACAAAACAAGTAATACAGTTTGAGATTTCTATTTGTTTTATTGGAACAATCAACGTTACCTATACTATTAAAAATATGCTAGAAAAATGTAACTTTATTTATTTTACTTTAGAAATCTTTGCCAATTATTTAAATTGATTAATATTATTTAAATTGATGTAAATGAAAATGAAAATTATTAATTTGCAGAATATGTGTGTAAATAAGATGTTACAAAAAAAAATAAGTATAGGCATCCTAGCACATAAGTAAATTAAAAAAAGGTGTTTATTCAGTTTTCTAATAAAAACAATGTTGCTTTGTGTTGGATATGTGCCCGGTTGCCGATAAGCTTGCCACCAATCACACCGTGGGACTTAGTACCGTCGGTTACTTATGGGTGCCCTGATTGGCCTCTACCTACCATTATGCCTGGAGATGGGGGCGTCAAGTTACTCTTTTTTCAAATTTTAATTCAATCATTTCACCAAATTGCGAAAAAAAATACACTAGGGTGCTGCAAACAAACACTACAATAAATGTCAAGTTAGTTCTGTTTTTAGTGTGACGTGAAGAAGTGAAATCTCAGAACGCTAATATTAAAAAATAATTATTGACTAAAAAAATCATTATTAGGTGTAAGAAAGTTGTTTAGTTTGAATTAATTTCACTAAATAGATTTTCAAGTACAATTCACTTGTCGAAAGAAACATTTTTATTGGCCCTAGAAATAATTCGTAATCGTGTGCGTAGCTATACGTTGCAGTCAACCAGTTTAATTAACTGTTTGATGAACAGGCTAGCTTCTTTACTAAAAGCGCCATTTAATTAGCGGTCTGAATGATATTCGTTTTATCAGTCAGCTAGGCAACGAACTAGGACCGAAAACGTTTAATTACTTGTTTAGCATGAACATATAACAGTATGAAGTTAGATTTTTTTTTATAAGCATTCTTGTTTCTTTTTTTCTTGGGAATTACCTAAAACTTAACACTAAAAGCAGCTTGGAGGCATGAATCATGTATGGAGTGTCAGTTTTTATCATTGCACATGGAAAGAACTTAATTGGATAAAATGGCGTCTTAACTTTTCTAATGCCATATGATGTCAAATTTACGTAATAATATGAAGTCATAGTATGTCAAAATCCTATGCACAAATAACAGGTGAGCAAAAAAATAAAAAATGAATAACTTACTTACGGCCGTCAATAAAAAAGGTTATTTCGATTGACATTTGTTATGATTTGACCATCGACCATACATCCTAATAGACGCCGCACATAAGGCAACAAGGTTTTGTCAACACATAAGTGTTATTGTTCTAATGTAGATTATTACTTAAAAAATATGAACAGTATCGACCAGGTTTGTGACCTGTAAACATTGTCGCGTTATTGTATAAAAAAATAGATATAAAATGACTGTTTGTTCAATTAAATGGTACGGTAAAGACAGCCACACTTCAAATTACCTAAAAGATGGTACAACTTTCCGTAGGTTAATAAAAAATAATAACATTAATAATTACATTTAAAAATATTTGATGTTTATCGGAGTTCATCATATACTGGTCAGTCATTGTTAGATGCGTGTTTGTATCCCTTTCTTACACATGTGATTTTCAAACTATCACTTTCGTTTGCATACAGCTAGTAGTGCAAATCTATTTTATCGATATTTTTATTTATTTATCCTGAATAGGATACTGGTCTTGTACCGGTATTGTATGTAGGTATTTATGTATTTTATCGATAAATTTAAGCACTGACAGAAACAATAACAAACTACTTATTCTGTATTCTTTTGAGTTGGCCTCTGGATAGTTACTCTTTTTTTATGTGAGAAGTCAGCGAACAAGAACACGGCTCTCTTAATGGTAACAGATAATCATGACCTATAGACACCATTGATGTTACAGGTGCGTTGCTGTCCTATGGTCGGAATGTGAGGCCTATTGTGCAAGTCTACTGGCTTCCCTACCCTCCGCATTGGACTGTGACACTGTCATTATAACGGCAGGAATGAGTAAGGATAACTACCCAGTGAGGTTGTTGGACATCACTCTATCACCAGTGATCTTGTTGACATTTACCTGTTTTATCGTTGCTCGCCTCTTGCGAGGTGCCTGGCAGAGGGGCAGGTGATCTATTTTAGTCAGCGGACCTGGACCAACACGACGGAAAACTAAACTTCTGAACTAAACGCGGTAGAGGGTGCTGTTGTATGTCATTGAATGACCGCCTCGTTGGTCGAGTGGTTAGCGTACACGCTTAACTACGCCGACCAACCGCGAGACTAGGGTTCGATTCAGGGCATTTGTATGATGAACATTTAGATGTCTGCATTTTCGGGTCTGGGTGCTTATTAAATTTATTCTGGTATCTTATTTAAGTATTTCTATATATTAGTATCGTTGACTTACACCCATAACACAAGCATACAATTTGCTTACTTTGGGGTAAGATTCAATTTATGTAAATTGTCCTAAGATATTTATTTATTTATTATTTATCACGTTTCAAAGTTGAATAATGATTGAATAAATCGTAAATAGTTGAGCCGATTTTATTGAACTCTTTTAAGTACATATATATGGTGATTATATGGGTGATTTAAATTCGATACTGGTTCCGATAGGCTATGTTGGAGTCAGTAGGTCATAAAACTTTCAAAGGGCTGGACAATTTACTCGAATGAATAAAAACAATTCAATTTGATAAGTATGTCATTTATATCAGGTATCCATAAGATCATAAAATGAAAAAATCTAATTTGGTTTAAAGAAACCAGACGAGAAAATTGGTTTCTGAATTCCAAATTCCAAATACATTGTATAAAATCTCAAAATTTTGCAGAAGAGTATTTTATACACTTAACGCCACTGCTGCTTCATGACAATGCTACATACTACATACTGCACAACAGACGGCTAATCCATTAGAAGATCATCAATTGGAATGTAAGAAACATCCACCTGAACCTAACCCCAACAGATTAATTAACTAATTGAACTATTTGTTCGAAATTTGGATAAAGTTTTGCAAAAGAAAAAAATGCAAATTCATGCAAAAATGCAAATGCAATTTCGATGGGGCATTCCAATCCATGTTCAAAGATTTTATTGATTCCCATTCGAATAGTTTTATAGTAGAGGGATCAATTAATTACCTATAAGATGGCAAATGTGCATAGGAAACAATTGTTCATACTTTGATAAAATAAATATATGACATTAAAAATATTCGACTTATGTTCCTCCCCTACAAAACGCCAATTACAGATTTAAGGACCTGATGTATTCAAGTACGGGTATGACTCTTAACCGCAAAAATGTGTGATCTTGAGACGTTGACTTGCATAGATCGAATAACTTCGAGACTAAGACGACTAGATTGTTAATTAACCGCGTAATCAAGCGTAATGATAATATTGTGATCTACATTGAAAGCGAAGTTTGATGAAAATGAATACAATTATGTTGCTTTGTGTATTTTATGTATATACATTTAAATAATGATAATGTATTTACAACTATATTGAAATGGTAATAAAACTAATCTGTACCTTAATTTTTTTTTAAATAAATTATTGCTATGTATTATATACAAGATAAAGAATTAAAAACGAGGGTATTTTTATTTGCTACAGGAAACGCTAAGTAATAATAAAGTAAAACGCTAGTCGCTAACCACGAAAAATAAAGTGTCTCTACGCCCATATCCCCTAAGAGGTAGGCAGAGGCACAACTAGTGCACCCACGACTAGCTGAAGACACTTAGTTCCACAATGTGATAGGTGGCAAGCCTTTCGCCAACCAGGCACATATCCAATCCCGATCAACATTTTTTTTTAAATAAGAAAATTTGTAAAAACCATTTCTTTTGTTGCCCGACTCGGGATTCGAACCGGGACCTGATGCAGTCAAGTCCAACATCTAAACCGCTAGACCACAGAGGCAACCACCAAAAGTTACTTAAATATGAGTACAAAGTCACAGGAACAGCTAGTGTCAAATGAAAGCTTGAATATAAACAAGTAACCAGAAAAATGTTGTAAGACTACAAAAATAACGAGTTTAAGATTTTGTTTTGTTTCAATATATTACGTAAAAAGTGAGGAATGACTTTCTCACGACATAAGTTTCTACGTTTGGTACGTGATTGCAATTGATTGGTATATCTCAGACTTCTCTGAGAAATTTCTCAGAAAGGCTTAAGAAGTTTGTACTGAGGCATTAAGAATAATAATAAAAAAATAATAATTTCACTTTCTAGGTATGTTTCAGTTGAATCTATTTGGGTTTTAAATTAAAACTTTGTATTGTAATTGATTGTAATTGTTACAGAAACACCTACACACTTTCAACGCGTTATTTAGGTTAGTATCTTTGCTTTAAACAACATTTAAATAATTTAATTTACACTTCAAAAACATAAAAAATACTTTATCTCGGTATTTGATGACTATTTCATGATAGGAAAAGTTGGAAACTATGTAATAAACGAATAAATAAACAAATGATAAATAAATATCTCTGGAAAAATTACACACATTCAATCTAACCCCAAAGTAAGCAAATTATATGCTTTTGTTATGGGTGTTAGCCAACGATACCAATATATAGAAATACTTGAATATATAAATCCAGAATAAATTTAATAAACACCCAGACCCGGAAATGCAGAGATCTAAATGTTCATCACACAAATGCTTGCCCCCGTCGGAAATCGAACCCGAGCGTTGTGGTTAGTCGGTGTACTTTAGGCGTGTACTCTAGCCACTCGACGAACGAGGTAGTCAAAATATGAATATTGATGAAATACTGTAATAACAATATATTTTCTTGCTAATATTTTTATCATAAGATGAAATTTTTCCCAAGTGGCCGCGACAGAAGCCACACAATGTATAAGATTCGAACTTATCACAAACCTCAGTAAGGAACAAACTTTATGACAATTTTAAGTTTGCAGCATGGCCCAGAAAGAGTTTCTTCGAGTTAGAAAAAATTGTAAGTCAGTATAACGCTGCTACGTAACGTAGGTATATACGTATGTTACGCTCCAGTAGTTTAATTGGTGGAGGCTTTACTAAATTGATGACGACTTTATTTTTTTTTTAACGTTAACAAATTACACAAAGCAAACTAAACCTGAAACAAGCCGTTATTGAAATAATAAGTGAAAGATGTTTGCGAAATATTTTGTTTGATATTAATCACACTTGTTTGATATTATATTACAGTATCAAGATAACACCTGGTAAGCCAAGTAATAGCGTATCATAGTCGCCTGTGTGGTCTAGCGGTTCAGTTGGACTTGACTATCTGATTGACTATAACCCGGGACGGGTTTGAATCCTGGTTCGGGCAACAAAAAGAAAATTGGGTTTCTCCAATTTTTCAATAAAAAAAGTTGCTCGGGATTGGATATGTACCCGGTTGGCGATAGGCTTGCCATTTATCACATTGTGGGACTTAGTGTCTCCGGCTAGTCGCGGGTGCCTGGTTGTGTCTCTGCCTACCTCTTCGAGGATATGGCCATAAAGATACCTTTTTTTAGTCGAAATGACGATTTTAAAGTTATAATAAAATTATAATAAAAACTAATAAACTGACATCGTGAGGCCTAAATCATAAAGATAGAGCAAGTGGTTACCACTCCCCGAATTACGTATATTCGGATATCCCTTGTTTGGCCCAATTTGTGAGCTATTCATAAACCTGTATCTCTTGTGCAGGTGACACCTTTCAAAACTACTTTCATGCTTGAGGCCAGCTAGCTTCGAGCCAGATGGTCTCTTTACCACCACTATCCTGGCAGACATGGAAAATAGAAGGTCTGACTGACCATTGAAAGAAACCGATGGTGATCGGAGGACATCTCTAATCTCCGATCAGTATCAGAGTGGTGACTGGAGGACCTATCCTCATCTCCGTCCCGCAGGAGAAGGCAGGGCATAACATGGACGAACATTCCCGACACACCTTACGCTTGGGCTTACTATTCTTTCGGCCCTTGATTCTCAGGAAGAGACGTCTCCCTCGAAAATTCCCTATATTTTTACCGTCAATACACTTAATTATACTAAAAATGCTTTTCTCCGTGTGCTTCTCTGACCCGGTAATTGCATGATAGTGTAAAATTATAATGTCATGGAATTGATCTGATTATGGGATCGGGTAACCACCCGAAAGTGGTCGTTATTTCGGCTTATTTATCACACCTCGTGTAGTACTTCTTAAGTCTGTAGGCTAGGAATAGCTGTCTTAAATAAAAGATTTTCACAGAAAAATAGTTTTTGTTAAGAATTTATTTATGTACTGATGTTATTTACTAGAGTTATCCCTTAACTGGGTATGTGGACGTTACATAACTGTGACAATTAGAAAAAGCTACAAAATGTTGATAATACTATACACTACCGTGACGGAGTAAGGTCATGAAGTGGGATACATCTTATTTATAAAATTCCCGTGTCACAATGTTAGTTACCGTACTCCTCTGAAACGGCTTGACCAATTGTCATGAAATTTTGTGAGCATATTGAGTAGGTCTGAGAATCGACTAACATCTATTTTCTGTAATCCTAAGTGATGAGGGTGAATCACAGCAAAAAAAAAGAGAACAGCGTTTGCTGCGTCAGCTAGTTTTCTTTTCTTTCTTTAGGTTTTGGCCTATATGTTAGTATGTTAGTCTTGGAAGGACGCCAAGGCTCTCACTCTTCCCAAAAAAACTAATCTTGTTTCAGTTACTGACTATCGTCCTATTTCTATGCTTCCATTTCTGTCGAAAGTTTTAGAGCTGTTGGTACAACAGCACATTTCTTTCTTTCCCAACTCCCATAAATTATTACATGAGTTCCAGTCTGGATTTCGCCCTGGTCATAGCACTACCACTGCTCTAATTAAGATCACAGATGACTTTCGTTTTGCTATGGACCAGAAGACGGTGATGATTTTAGCTTTACTAGACTTTAGTAATACCTTCAACTCGGTAGATCATGATGTGATTTTGGCAGTCTTAGTATTATTTAACTTATCCCCAGCTACTATTGACTGGTTTCGTAGTTACCTACAGGGGTGACGACAATTTGTTCAAGCAGGGGAAGTAATCTCTTCTTGGGCAAATCTCTCAAGCGGTGTGCCTAAAGGTGATGTCTTGTCGCTGCTCCCCTTCTCTTCATTTATCAATTCCGTCACTCCGTATCTTACCACGTCATTCCATTCGTATGCCGACGATCTCCAAATCTACACGGACTCTAGCCTCACTGAACTTCATAGAGCAATTGCTACCATTAACAATGATCTAGTCAGCATTGAAGATTGGAGCAGTTCCTTTGGTCTTAAACTTAACCCGATTAAAACTCAGGTCATTGTTATTGGTAGCCCTGGAATTATCAATAGGATTAATTGGGATAGCCTATCCCCCGTTAAACTAAATGATTTCATTGCTCCTTATAGCAACTATGTAAAAAATTTAGGGATTTTTATTGACACTAACCTATCTTAATCCAAACAACTTCAGGAGGTTAGTAAGAAAGTCTATTGTGCCTGGAGTTCTCTCAGGCGTCTTCGGTCTTTGCTTCCAATTCCCACCAAGACTATGCTTGCCGAATCCTTGTTTCTATCTATCTTAGATTATGTGGACGCTAGCTATATAAATCTTACTGTTGACCAAATGAATAAACTTGAGCGTCTTCAAAGTCTCTGTATTAGGTTTATATTTTCGCTACGTAAATATGATCATGTTTCTGGATTTCGTGCTAAGCTCAAGTGGTTGCCTATCCATCTTCGCCGGAATTGTCATATTCTCTCATTGCTGTACTTTATTCTCTTTAACCCATTTGCTCCTACGTATCTATCTAAAGGAGAGGTTTAAATTTTTTAATAGTGAAGTAAAATTTCTTAGATCTAGTGATAACCTTTCTCTCCAAGTACCGTCTCGTAACACTTACTATTATAGCCGATCTTTTAACCTTGCTATCAGTAAATCTTTGGAACTCGCTCCCAGTTGAAGTTAGAAAAGCAACTAGGTAATATCAACTTTTAAAAATATGGTTAAACGTCACTTTCTAGGTTCAATATGACTCGATTAAAGTTAATCTGTTTATTTTTTTGTCCTTTATTTAAAATAATTTTATTCCAATTGATATTGCATGTGTTATATTTCTTTTTATGTATCAAGAGCACCATTGCATAAAATTTATTTTATTATGTCTCCATAACATAAGGTTGCCTGGAAGAGATCGCTGTTTTGGCGATAAGGCCGCCTTTGTGTATCACTTAGTTTTTAAGTTTCTTTTAATGTTATTATTTTTTAGTGTAATTCTGCCTCTAGGTCTTTCAAAAGAGCTATAGCTAGGGCAAAGTCCGAGCACATTGGCAGAATTGGCGAGAAATTGGCCCGCTTACCTTTGGTCTCTCGCCAAGGCCGTCCAAGAAAATTTCGCGAAGCCATCTTTACCATCTTTACACCGGAGTGATGCCTCGCTGGCCCATGATGCTAAAGAGAAAGCCGAACTTCTAGGCTCTCTCTTTGCTTCCAACTCGACTTTCCGCGGTGTGAAGTGTCTAAGCCAGAAATAAAGTTTCTGCAGAGTTCAGTGCGTAGAACACTTATTTCATTGGACGTCAACAAGTCGAGTGGGCCCAATGGTATCCCTCCGATTATTCTCAAAGTGTGTGCTCCTGAGCTGGCACTGGTTTTAACGCGACTCATCCGGCTCTCTTAATCATCAGGCATTGTAACGAATTCATGGAAGACCGCCTTAGTACATCCGATCCCTTAAATACGTAACCGCTGGGATCTGTCCAATTACCGACCTATAGCTATAATTCGTTCAGCTGGTGATCTTTTAGTTTATTTAACATACTGATGGGCGCAAGCAGTCGAAAGCAAGGGAGAAGCATTGACTATCAGTTTTGACGGGGCGTAGCATTAAGGTCGTTGTCAACGGTGTGTGCTCAGAGTCCAAGCCTGTCAATGCTGGTGTTCCCGATGGCTGTGTGATTTCTCCTACTTTGTTTTTTCTGCATATCAATGACATGTTGCAAATTAGTGACACTCGTAGCTATGCAGACGACACTACTGGGGAAGCCTTATACTTTGGCCGACATAATATATCGTGGGAACATGTTATCGAGAGCCGGAACCAACTTGTGTCTAAAATTGACAATCTTTTGTCTGAAATTTCGTTTTGGGGCCAACAGAATCTGGTGCAATTTAACCCTAACAAGACACAAGTTTACGCGTTTTCCGCTGAAAAGGCTCCCTTTGTCGAATCTCCACGAATTGAGAGCGTTTCCCTTTCTGCCACAGCCTGCATTGGTGTACTCGGCGTTGTCATTTCGAGTAATTTGGTCATCTCGAGGAGAAGGCTAAAGTAGCCTCTAAAAAACTTGGTGTGCTCAGTAAAGCGAGACAGTATTTGAATCCGGCCCATCGCTTACAACTATATAAAGCGCAAATTCGGCCTCATGTGGAGTATTGTTCTCAACTCTGGGCAGTGGCTCCACAGTACCAGCTCCTTCCGTTTGACCGCATTCAATGTAGAGCAATTCGATTTGTCAATGACCGGGAAATTACCAATCGGCTTGATTCTTTAGCGTTGCGTAGAGATGTTTGTTCCCTCAGTGTTCTCTACCGCATCTATCATGGGGAATGCTCTGAGGAGTTGTTTGGTTTAATTCCAGCCGCTGATTTCCACCTTCGGACATCGCATCAGAGCTTAAGGTATCATGCCCATCATCTCGATGCGTGGCGGTCTACAACTGTGCGATTCCGAAGACATTTTTTACCCCGTATAACACCTTTGTGGAATCAGTTACCGAGGGTGGTATTCCCAAATGATTATGACTTAGAAACCTTCAAGAAAGAGCGTACTCATTCCTTAAAGGTCGGCAAAGCATCTGTGATACTCCTGGTGTTGCGGATGTCCGTGAGCGGAGGTGATCACTTTCCATCAGGTGACCCACTTGCTCGTTTGCCTCCTCTTCTATAAAAAAAAATAGTTATCAGTCATAAGTCGTCAGTAAGTCATGTCAGGCTCTTGGGTAAAGCGGCCACTCATTACTCAAGCTCGTGTAATGAGATTTGGTGGCAACGAGGGAATACACGATACGTTAATTTCTTCATGATTATTTCAATTGTACACTTCCACTGAACAAAATTGTACAAAAATTGACTAATCTCACTCAATATCAACACGAAATTCAATAATTATGAAAAAAATTAGACCATCTTTTCTCTCGATGGCGCCAAAACTCGTCAACTAGTT
Source organism: Calephelis virginiensis (assembly GCA_002245475.1). Taxonomy (NCBI): domain Eukaryota; kingdom Metazoa; phylum Arthropoda; class Insecta; order Lepidoptera; family Riodinidae; genus Calephelis; species Calephelis virginiensis. The sequence goes on from NJDC01000093.1 coordinate 63,679, forward strand.
TAAAATATAATTTCAATGTTAAAATGTATTTTTTTGCTTAATCACTAAACTTTTTTGAATAATTTCTTCGTTTTAGGTCAGCTACATGTAGAGCGTATCTTCTAGTGTTTTATAAATATATTGCAATCTGGGGGCACGGGAGTGTTCTCGCCAAGACGAGCAAAGCAAAGCGCTTAGCGCTTTGCTTACCTTACCTACTACCTTACTAACTACTACCTTACTAACTACTCTCGAAGCGTTTCGTGGTCTTTTTGAACCTTCAATTATGACTTAGCCGTTTCGCTGCCGTCACATGGACGTAAGTTGTGAAATGTATTCAGTGATCATTACTTTTCTATTTTGCTGTTATACCATGGTTCTTATAGTGACGTAACGGTCAAGTCACATATTTTAACATAATATGTGTATAATGTAAAGTTTATAAACTTAGAGCTTGAAGAGATCAATCCTTTAGAGTGAGAAACTTGCCTTTAGCACCTAGGTCAGCTACATGTAAAGCGTATCTTCTAGTGTTTTATAAATATATTGCAATCTGGGGGCACGGGAGTGTTCTCGCCAAGACGAGCAAAGCGAAGCGCTAAGGCACTACCTTACTAGCTACTCTCGAAGCGTTTCGTGGTTTTTTTGAACCTTCAATTATGACTTAGCCGTTTCGCTGCCGTCTCATCGACGTAAGTTGTGAAACGTATTCAGTGATCATTACTTTTCTATTTTGCTGTTATACCATGGTTCTTATGGTGACATAACGGTCAAGTCACATATTTTAACATAATATGTGTATAATGTAAAGTTTATAAACTTAGGGCTTGAAGAGATCAATCCTTCAGAGTGAGAAACTTGCCTTTAGCACATAATAACTTTTTCACAGTGTGAGCCTATAATCTCGTCTAGGCAAAAAATTACATAAAAATGATTTTGATAGGTTTTAAATTTTCTAAAATTATATAAACATCAAGTCGTTTCCTACTTTCTATCAATTGTAAAACTAATGGTACGTAACTGTTTTAAAAAAGTAATAAAATGTTATAATATTTAAAAACGTTGAAGTTCAGGACATTGAATTACCATTTTCAAGCTAAAAAAAAGGTAACTGCTCAAACGTAACTTTAAAAGTTACTATTACAAAGTTACGAAGGCCTTCTAGTAAATACATAAGTTATTTAAGCGGATTACAAGATTTGTAGTATAAAAAGATCTTAAAAATACAAAAATACATGTTATACATACCGGTGTTGTATTTGACTTCGTGAGGTCCCGGGTTCGATTATCTGATGAGGCTACAAATCAGATAAAGTTTTAAATATAAAAGAATCCCCATTTCGCCTGGTCGTCGCATCATGTCTAAACAGATGGAATAATTTGGCTATTTATTATATAGCATGTCATGAGGTTTATTTTATAGTATCTGTGGTCATGAGTATCGTTGATGCAACGAGTGGCGCGACCGCTTGTAACGTCGGAAAGTCATGAACAAAATATAGTTGTGATATTGTGGTCATTAGTGCATTTGGCGCCACTGGTATTGGGATCTGTGGCCTAAGATGTGGGCGTCCGGGGATGCATTATTTGGTCGGCACTTACGTAAGAGGGGCGGGGTGGAGCCCCCTATTCCCTTCGGGGGTTTGCGTAGGCACGAATACCGTGAGGTGCTTACTTAGTGTTGTCATAATAGCAGGCTTACTCCAATGTTTACGATGGTTTGTTTAGTAACAAATGGGTGTACGCTATAGTTGTTTGTGTGTGATTGTGGTTATGATTGTTAACAGTGTAGTGAGTGAATACGTAGCTACTATATTGTTTATTGTTGATGAGTTTTACGGTGTTGTTGTACTACTAGATAAAGTGTTACGGCTTTGTTTTGATATTTCTGAATTGTTCGCTATCTATCCTCAAGTTGTTGTCCTCAAGCTGTGAGCTCTCGGCCTACGAGTCTCGTGGCTCCAAACATATATAAACCCAGACAACTTTGTTTTTATCAGAAAACCAAGCGAACTTTCGGACTTCATATTTTTTTATATTTGCTTATTATTTTTTTGTTCTGTTGGTTATTATCAGGAGAACGTACTTTTAAGGAAAAACTGGGAAATTAGCTTAAATCCTTACAAACTGTTAGTAGATGTTAATCTCAAGCTATACGAAGTTCGTCAGGTCGCCTAGTTTTCTGATAAAATTAATGTTGTCCGGGTTTGGATATGTCCCTGGTTGGCAATACATTTTCTATCTATTACAAAGTGAGACTTAGTGCCTTCAGCTAATCGTGGATGCCTAGGTTGTAAATCTGTCTACGTCTTCGTTTATACAGGCTTAAACAAACTTTAACAGCGTTTTTGTAAATACGTTTTACAATGGTAGACACAAAACTAGTAATCCTTGCTTGCAGCGATGTAAAAACAATGATTTGAACTAAATATGTTCAAGATTTTATTTTATCTCAGCACAGTACGTAATAAGTGTGGAATGGTTTTCGCAAGACATAAGTTGCTACGTCTGGTACGTGATCGCAATTTATTGGTATATGTATGAGCCTTCTCGCGTGCAGCCCTTAGAAATTTTATTAGAACGGCTTAATATGTAATGCCATGAGGTAATGAAAAACTTTGTAGTGTTATACTAAGTTTACTCTTGTTCGTATCAGTCTTATTCTGAACTTGTAAAAATCAAGTCATGTATTTAAATAAGTTACCAAATCAATGGCAAAGCGCAAATAAAACGTTATGTTAAAGCAAATTTAATAATAATAGAAAAAAAAATAAAAACAAATTTTTACTTAAACGACAACTTTAATGCAATGAAGAAAACCTCGAAACTTATTTATGGTACATTGTTTAATTAGTACTTCAATTTCTCTAAATAACATTATTGCTTACATAAATTGGTACTGCATAAAAATAGTTTTAATAAAAATATTTCTTGCGTACGTGTGCTGGCGTGTATGTGTTTTGCTTTTGTGTGGGTGTGTTTTTGTGTTTGAGAAATTTAGCCCAGTGGAAACTTTCATCGCTGCCAAAAATCTTTTATTTATAATAGAACAATGTATGAGTTATCATATCGTATTTATAAGTTTAAAAAAAAACCCGTAACAGCACACAATATTCTAAACTTACTGTCGCTGTTTTAAATAAAAAAAAAACATTTGTTTGGTAATTATGAAGCTCTTTAAAACGGAAAAAATAAATTTTATTTTTTTAATAATAAATTTAATAATAAATCTCAGTCACATTTAGCTTGTCATACATAAAATTATAGTTCTTTACACTAAACTATTCGACCAAAAAATCTTAAAAATTACAGCAAAATACAAAAAACACCTTCAAAATTGTAACTAACGCTAGGCGGTAAAGCGTGATGAAATTTGTTTTCTTTCAGAATTTGCAAAGATTTTATTTTAGTATAAGTATAATTTTTTCTCTTATTTTCAGGTTCTTAGTTTGTAGAAACTTGTTTTGTTCTTACTTCATGAAGTATAACAACTTGGAACTTTATTATTATCCAAACAACCTGGCAATTTTCGTTTAGTTCGCCCACCATAATTTTTGTCTAGCCTGCAAATGTAAGGTAACCTGTATGTGCAAATGATTCTTTATATTCCGGATTTTGCACTGGCAGTTGTTATGTCTTTAATTTTTAGACTACAAACTTATGACTGGGAAAAATTTGCAATATAATACGAATAATTATAAATTTAAATTATAATACTGCCATATGAATCTTTCTCATTCACTTTCACTACTTTTTCACAGGAATCCTTTTAGTTCACGTAATGAAAAGTATCCTATAACTTTCTTTAAAAAAGAAAAATACCTAGCAGCCAAATTTATTTTAGTTTGGTTCGGTAAATACAGCGTGAATCGCGGTCATACATAGTCTAACAGTCAAACACTCAAAAAAAATCTAAAAATATGTTCTATTGTTCCCATTTTAGTCACCTGCACTGCTTTCTTTTAAATACGGTTAGGACCACTCACATGTTTCGGGGTTAAGTATTTAACACTGAGTTAGTCTCTAACCGGGGTTAAGTCACCTTATATTTGAGAGTTTAACTCAATATTAAACCTAACCCGGGAACGTGCATGTGGCAGTACTAAATTCTCTCTTCTACTGTTTTTTAACAAGTAATGACTAAATAAGTGTGTCTAAGTAGTTTTTTAATAATTATGCTCTACCTCACGAGCAAATGCGGATCCGATTATTAGTAAGATACTAGCAAACTGACATGAGTGCATTTTAAAACGAACGTATTTAAAAGTATTTATTTTCGCAACGTATTTTTATTTTAGCACTTGCCCTGTGCTTGGGATAAATTTTCTATAAATTTTAAAGAAAGAAAAAAATTCGCCCAGACAGGATTTGAACCTGTAACCTTTCGTCTCAAGCCGACGAATGCTCTAACCAATTAAGCTACTGAGAATTCAAGTCCCGTGGCGAATTGGTTAAAAAATTGGTGAAGTCAATTGGTTAGAGCATTCGTCGGCTTGAGACGAAAGGTTACAGGTTCAAATCCTGTCTGGGGCGAAATTTTTTTCTTTCTTTAAAATTTATAGAGTATTTATTTTAACTAAAAACAAGTATAATTTATAATAATTAATATCAGCACTCTAGAAATTGCAATAATAAAGTTTACGATTGCAGAAGCTAATGCTGTTTCGAGAAACGTTTGCAGAAATCCTTTGAACCTGCATTTATATTTTCCTTACTTCCTGTTATTAGCTGTTCGACAGAAGTACCATTATTTAATTAGATGACGCCAGTTCTATTCATTTCGCGTTAAAAACCTTGTTGCGTGCTCGAGGTTGGGATAGCAGTTTGACTATTTTTATGATATTAGAAGGCAAATAAGCAGACGGATTTCCTGATGGTAAGAAATTCACGTCGCCTAGAGACACCTAAGGGAGTAATGGTGCGTTACCAACCTAAGATATTAGGCCTCGGCCAAAGTAACCTTACCCTTCAAATCGGAACACGTCAACGGCAAGCATTGATGTTAAGCACTTTAGTCCTTACATTCCTGATGAAACTCTTACCACAAAAGGACAGAAGACAGGTGCAGAAGGCAACCCAAGTAACACAATCGCGTCTACAAACGGGCTATCAGATATTTAATAGAATGTTATTGTAGTGTCTACCTTAAGAGTAAAATATCCCCTAAGTTATATTCAAGAACGCTTTTAAGTTTAGTAAAAGTGGGCACAACCTTATCCGTTCGCATGTTCTTATGTTAAGAAAACATTAATAGATAGAGTTGTTAATTTTAAATTGTCTGTAGAGGTTTTTCTAGTGTCTAACTAAACTGTTTATAGACCACAAATTTTACTTGTAGATAGTTTATAGATAAAGTTAAGATGTTTAAATAAGTCTTTACTCGTCAAGCTTTTAAACCAAAACTTACTCAAGACTTCCTGTGTTCGCCTCTTTGATCTAGCAGTCCGGGTGTTGGACTTGACTGCATGAGGTCCCGGGTTCGAATCCCGGGTCGGCCAACAAAAAGAAAATAGGATTTTTCCAATTTTCTTTAAAAAAAAAAGTTGGTCGAGATTGGAAATGTGCCCGGTTGGCGATAGGCTTGCCACCTATCACATTGTGGGACTTAGTATCTTCGGCTAGTCGTGGGTGCCTTGGTTTTACCTCTGCCTACCTCTTCGGGGATATGGGCGTGAAGATACTTTTTTTTTACTCAAGACTTTAGGAAACATTCGATTTGTAATAGACAATGATATGTAATGGCGTAGAACTTACAAGACTTATTTAAACTTAATGTTGTATTGCATCATGGTGTGACATATATCTTATTTCTTATATAATATGAGTTTTAGCTAGTTCATCATAAGTGAACAAGCAAAACTATATGCGATTGAAATTCTGTCGTCGAATATTATACAAAACTATCTTAAAATAAGAGCGCCCGCTGTAAATCTAAAACTTAATGTTTTTCTTACCAAATATGAATGCTATTTATTATAAGCTTTTTTTAATTGAAAAATAATGTTTAAAATACTATTTTCATTTGAAATATAGCAATTTAAAACACATTATATATTTAATTAGATATAACTTAATGATAAAATGATTAAAATAACTATTAAAACATGTAACAAAAACCATTTGAGGTAAAAATCGACACTAAAAATGGCGTCTAGATAAAATTTACTAGATAAACGAACTTAATAGAACAAACATATCTAGTGAAAGAATAAACCGATTTATGAGTGGTTGAAGATTACCAAGTAAGTGTCGTATCTGTATTCCTTTTTATCCACTCACAGCATTTCTAGATGTTTATCAGTGCACAATTATTTTGATGTGCTGTGAACGGACCATGTTATGCAGTAACGGAGCAATTTAATTCAGCGTAAGGAAAATATGTTTCTTCCTTTTGATCAAATGAAATTTCTTTTTTTTACAAATACTGGGTATACACGATGTATATACAAAGACATGAGCCGGTGGCGGTGCTAGATATCTAAAAGCTAAAATGGGGCATTTTAACTTTTCATCTACAGTGATTCCTAAAAATGTGGTTAAACCTATTAAGTCCAGTTTGTTCCCATTGAGTTGTCTTTATTATTACGTTTATTTAAAAATTAATTTGTGTATGAAATTCAGAAATGTGTTACATAATACGTGTAGCATTTTCCACCAGCAAATAATCTTAAATTAAGAATAGGTCCTAAAGATACAACAAAACATCTGACCTAAAACAGTGCTTGAAATGTGAATAAAAAAATACTTACTGAAACTATGTTTGACAGAGGCAGAAAAAGTAATATTGTCAGGAATGTCTCTTACTCAAGCACTTTGTTTGAAATCAAAGAAAGGTAATTACTTAGACTCTTCTCTGCCTACAGAATCATGGTTAAAGACGAAATGGTCTCGTTTGTTGGGGGGTTAGTGTCTATGCCTTTTTAGCTAGTGTATATGCCTTTTCCCAACGGCTATCCACAAGGCTTGATTCCCGACTTACCGATGTCTGCATTTTTGGGTTTGAGTTGTTGTTTTTATTGAAACATGACATTTATCTAACCCTTTAGTTAACTTACACAAAAGTACTCAAAGGATTAAATTAACGTTGGTGGTAATTTTATTGTGCTCTCAATAAACTAATTTTCATTTATACGAAAGTTACAGTGACCGCCTCGTTGGTCAAGTGGCTAGAGTACACGCCTAACTACTCTGACCACCCGCGAGGCTCGGGTTCGATTTCCGACGGGGGCAGACATTTGTGTGATGAACATTTAGATGTTTGCATTTCCGGGTCTGGATGTTTATTAAATTTATTCTGGTATCTATTTAAGTATTTATATGTATTAGTATTGTTGACTAACACTCATAACACAAGCATATAATTTGCTTACTTAAGGGTTAGATTCAATTTGTGTAACTTGTCTGAATATATTTATTATTATTATTTATTAACAGAAAAATACTTTAAATGCTGTCAGATTAGTATGTACACGACATTCATACAGACGTTTAAGGGGCCATGTATGCTAAAATACGTCAGCTATATACTGTTTTTTCATACCAAGCAATTATGGATCTTGGCGACATAAATACACAAGATTAACATTAATATGCTTTATAAGACTAGTGTTTCCAAAACACGATTCATTTCACTTTGCT
>NJDC01000093.1:71319-99275 GCA_002245475.1 Calephelis virginiensis
ATAGTGTCAAAAATAGTGATTTGGTGCTTAAGACATTTACTTTAGAGCGCAATATTTCATAGTAATCATGGAACGGGGGAGTGCGCTGATTGGCTCTTATGGCTGACTAAGTTTGGGGGGCCTTAATCTATTTCTAGAAAAATATTGATTAATTACAGATTATTGTTATATCCGGACTAATTTGACATGTCATTTTTTTATACATTTTTGTGTGCATTGTCTTTCCACATTTTAAATGTGAATCTTGAATGAATTTAGTTTGTGCACGGTAGGACCATTATAGTCTTTTTTGCTCTTTAGCATAGACTATTATGTCAATTACGACTTGGAGTACTGTAGTCTATGCTTATTAATTAAACGGAATAAATATTGTCATTGACTAATCTATCTTTAAGTCACAATTTACTATGTAAAATGTCAACTTGATAACTGTGTTGTAGTATTGAGCACTTAATTAATTCAATTTGGGATTTTATTAAATTGTATTTGTCTAAAAATTTTATTCGTCTTAATTTTTATTTTTTTGAGTAAGTATCTTCACACCCATATCCCTGAAGGGGTAGGCACAACCAGGGCGCCCACGACTAGCCGAAGACACTAAGTCCCACAATGTGACAGGTGGCAAGCCTGTTGCTAACCGGGCACATATCCAATCCCGAGCAAAATTGTTTTTATTAGAAAATTGGAAATACCACATTTTCTTTTTGTTGCCCGACCTGGGATTCTAATCTCATGAAGTCAAGTCCAACACTTGGATCGCTAGCACACAGAGATTTTTTAAAAAACAAAATATATTAAACAACGAACCTTTCATTTTGGGTTGGACTAAAATATAAGTAAAGCAAGCTCGCCCTTATATAAGTGCGGACTTATGATGAATGATAATGTCCAATAATATTTTAACGTCAGGTTGTCGACGGACATAATAACGGGTTTACTCAATCCAAATGGTGTTGTTTTATGTCTGTTAAAATAATACGCTTATTATTACTTAGGTTTATATAAACTCTGGTGATTAGAATGAAAGTATATTACGAGTGTTGTGGCTTTCGAACTAATCTTCTAAAAGTGAAAATGCGTCCAGGATTTGTGATTCAACGGCTAACTCGTTGAGGCGAGGTTGGGTTATATTTAGATTGCTTTATTTTTAATATATTACGTAATACATTTCAGTTTCAAAAGTCCATGATTTTACAACCAGTGTATCTGCCAAATTCTGAATTATTTTTTTGTTTTCTAATTGTTATATTGATTGCCAGTGGCGGCCTTTCTGGACCAGTCCGACTAAGAGAGATTTAAAGTTCTTTCTCACAATACATTTTTTGTCGATTTCAATGTCAATAACAGGTCCATAAAGAGTAAATATATGTGCTTAGTCCTGTTACTTAAGTTACACAAAACTAGTCCAGGCGGTGCGGTGCGTTTTCTGATTCGCGCGTAAAATGCTAGCAATGAGCGAGACAGGACTTCGCGCGTACTATGTAACGGAGTTGTTATAGCCGTGATGATGCTTGAATAGCGAAACCGGTTGGCTAAAATATAATAATAAAAACGTATTGTGAAAAGTACAAGTGTAGTTAATAAATCATTTTTAGAATGGAATTCCACCAAGCACTGACTGTAAGAAGTATAGAAATTAGTAAAGGAACTTTTTACTAAGTTAAAAAAGAATAACCATAGAACATAATAGAATAATTATTTATTTCAATTAACCATACAACAAATACATAATACAACCACCGCATTCGAGCCAGCAGGTTGAGAATTAAAGTCCCTTTCTCCGTAGCTACGTGCGTATAACGCCCTTTGTGGGCAGGCCTTAAATTGAGTGCCTACGCGTGTAAATGCCCTTAGCGGACAGGCTGTAGAAAACTTGTTACCATAAAACTTGCTTTTGTTTGAATTAATTTTAGCTGTATTTTAAGTCTATGTAATACTCACCTGAGCTCATGTGAGTCTGTGATGTTTTATTTGACTTTTACAGCTTACACATAATCGGAAACGCGACCATTTTAGTATGTGCTAATTAGTTAAGGTAATCTTGGAATCCGTCCATAAAAAGCATCTTCTCGCCCATGATTCCCAAAGAGGTAGGCAGAGGCACAGCCTAGCCGTGCCTAGGCACCCACGACTAGCCGAAGACACTAAGTCCCACAATGTTATAGGTGGCAAGCCTATCGCAAACCGATTTTCAACTACTAAAAATACAAATGAAAATTTACATTTTTCGTCAACAAAAGAATATTTCATACAATATAAAGGTTTGTTAGCCTAGAAGAGAAACTTGTTCGATAGGTACTTATATTCAAAAATAATCTATATTTAATAGATATGGGTATATACATATTAAGTTGTTAAATTAAACCTTTCTATTAAAATTATGTGGCCGTGGCATAGTAATGTGAAAGCTTTTACGTTGTTACATTTATTAATAGGCGGTCAACTATTATTATAAATAGAGGTTAACATGATATTGATCGCGAGCTAAGCGGATTCATGTTATGAGTTGCAAGTATGTTACAACCAGAATGGATAACTCTTACCACACAATACGGAAATTTCAATTCAAAAACAAAATCATGGCAAGCTTGGTTAAAAAGCAACAATTAAACTCGAAAAAGTGAGTTACATAATTTGTGGCCATTTGGTACTAATGCCACCACATTAAGATCCCGCAAAGAAACATGTCACCCTCATTTTGTAAAAGCTAAAATTTTCTCAGGGCATATTTCCAATACAATAAAGAACGATGGTATATAGTATGGATAACTACTTTAAAGTTCAGATCTTACATAAATAAAAATACATATGGTCGTCACGATACAGGCTCGTGTCTAGTGTCGTCTTGTGTGAGGATCATCGATAGAATTAGGATGTTAAAAATTCTCAGTGTTATACACAATGAATAAGGTGTCCTGGTTTCAATGATTTTTAATAGTTATACTTTTTTATGTTTTTGATGTAAATAAATTCATTTTTCATTTTTTTCATACAAAGTGCACGTTCCGCGTGTCAATATTAGAAATGCGGCCACCATTTGCCATTTACTGTTAAAGAAACTATTTTATTAATTATAATTAATACACTGTTAGAACACACATTGTAATTACGTAATGTGAATATTTATTGGAATATCCTCATCAATCAAACACTTTCTAGATTGCATGTTTTATATTTTTGTCAACCGATATCTACCAAAGATAAAATCACACAGTTTTCATTATCTCTATAGTTTTGACCTGTTTTACAACGCAGGCTAACAACTTTCAAAATATACTTATAAAATAATATAGGAGGAGGAATCTTTGATCATAATAAACAGAACTATCAGGTAATTCATGATTTTGATATGAGTGTTTTTATAGTTGTGTGTGCAAAGTATTAATTACATCATCCCCCAATACATATATATTACGGCTATTATTGTACATTGACATTGTATATATAGACACAATAGAAACGATTTTTTATTGAAGATAAGATATAAAAGTTGAAACCATAATGCATCACATGACATTTTGTGTTTTTTACTAGTGTACTCATTTTAAAAATTTTAATGGTTACTCTGCTATTAGAAAAAATAATTCGATTTCAATATTTTTTGAGTTTATTGGAGTAATCCCAACTCTGTTTTAATGTTAATATAGATGACTTGACGTCCCCACGGGAACCCATTAAATGGGTAGTCTCGGGATAAAAAGTAACAAAATAAGAGAGTGACGGTAATCTCTCAACTCTTTACTGTCTCCACAAAAAAAATCCTACTAATATTTGATATGCGAAAGTTTGTCTGTTTGTTTGTTAGTCCTTCACGGAAAAAAACTGCTGAACCGATTTTCATGAAATTTGGTACACACATAGAACTTGGATTAACACATAGGATAGTTTTCATCCCGAAATAATCCCTGTGGGATCACGCAAGCAACGCCGCTGGCTAAAGTACAATATATTTTCACATTTATAATATTAAATAAATTAAGACACGATTAAATATATTTTTATGTCATTGAATAAAATAGATACCAAGGCACAATAAAATATATAATCCTAAGTTTCACTTTAATACTGACCATTCACCCAACGATGTCACAATAATATGTTCAAACTGAATGTTTCTTATTTCTGTAGTAAATAGGTCACCGAAACGATGTTAGCTTTGACGTATTAGTTGGCTTTTCCTAGCTGGAAAGTAATTTAAAATGGCGAACTTAAATCGCCCATTTAAGCCGGGTTTACCTCTAGAAAATACAGTCTTCAAGGCTTTAACGTAGATTTCAGTAGGATGCAGTATTTAATGTTTTAAGATATATGACAACAGCCGTCGAGTATGTAGCAGTAGAGTAATTTCTGTGACGAACGGTATAAAAAGTTAAAAAAAATATGTGACCAGTTATATAAATATATATTTTTTTCCACGAAAATTCCACTTCAAAAGTATTTATTAAACGATAAATCAATGCTGAGTGCTTTAGTATGAGTTAGCTTTATTATGAGCACTTTCTGCCACCACATTTTGGTCCGGATGGGCTATGTAGAATAGAATCTGCTATCCTGCCAGGCATCTCGCAAGAGGTAAGCAAAGATTAAATGTAGAAAAAAAGTATCTTCACGCCCATATCCGAAGAGATAGGCAAAGGCACAACCAGGGCACCCACTACTAGCCGAAGACACTACGTCCCACAATGTGATAGGTGGCAAGCCTATCGCCAACCGGGCACATATCCAATCCCGAGCATTGATTTTTTTTTATCAAAATTGGAAAAACCCAATTTTCTTTTTTTTGCCCGACCCGGGATTCGAACCATACTCTTGCAGTCAAGTCCAACAACTGAACCGCTAGACCACAGAGGATTAAATGAGTCATTACAAACCAGACCACTGGTAGTAGAATGCCCTGTTGCAACTCATACGGGTAGGGATCCACCGCTTTACCTTACCTTGCCGCTATAATAACAGTTATATGTTCCAATACCGTATCAGGTACACTTCCACAAAAGGCCTAAAACCTAAGCCAGCGACACATCGACATCTATCACCAAGAGAGCGGTGTATTTGTTCGCAGTCTTATATATTTTTTATTTTAAGCTTGTTTGAACCTTAAAATTTAATTTCAATTGAAGATAGTATGTACTCATGTATGTTATGATGTAATCATTTTATTTGGTTAAACTAAACTTTTTCAAAATTCGAACAAACATCGAAAAATATCCGCCATATTGAATTAAGAGTGGTTATTTCAAATTTCAAGTTATACCTACTCATTAAGATCATGTATTTGGTATTTATATTGTAGGAGTGTATTAAAAAAAATGTGTGAATCCCGCCAGTTTGGTACACAAACAATCTTTTATTGGTGGTAATTGTGTTGCGTACCTACTCACTAATATAATTTCAAGTTCTTTCAATGAAGTAATAGCTACTAAGTACGTACACACGCTTAGTGCTGTCAGATTAGTCTATTATATTCGAACTAATCTTACATATCTAAAATATTTCATATCTTTTGTTTTCGTTCCATTCAAAAAAAAAGCATGCATTTAAAACAAGTTTAGTTTGTGCACAGCAGAAACACTACCATTGTCATCAAAACTAAAAGTGTACACAAAGTTTTACTTTGATAAATACATTTGCTTCGAAATTGAGTCCTACCCAAATAAACATAGTTACATATGTATATTGCAAATAAAAAAACAGTAAATCAGATGGTTTATGGCTCAGCGATAAACGCACGCTGCTTTTTACCCTTGCTGCTTGAAGGTTTACCAAGGGCAAGCCTAAAATCTTTAACATGTGGATGAAGCCGAGGGTTTAGTTATACACAAATATTACAAACAATTTAATTAAAAAATGAGAAATAGATCAAGTGAAAGGGATATGTTTGAACCTTGGCTTTAATTATGTCCATAAATAAAATTAACATTACACAATAAAATATCATATAACTTTGCAATCGCACTGCTTTGAAATGGCTTGAATGATTTTTGTTTATAATCTGTGTGTTTAGGAGATATGAAAATCAGTCTTAATATTTTTCATCCCATAAAGTCTTAACAGATTAGTACCTTGTATTGTACCTTGATATTCTGAATATTTAACTTAAAATCAGACTGAAAATTTTAGACTTAAAGTACTCTTAATATTCCTCGTGTTTAGTTATTATTAGGCGTTCGTTGACGTCAGTGGTTATAGAAAAAACTGTTTCATACTTATTTATTAACTGGTATGGAAATCAAACACCTTAAAGTTTTGACATTTTACATTTTAGTTTTTCTGAAGCTACTATAACCTAATTAACATTATACATAATCTAATTCAGATTAACCAGGTAAGTGCTATGGATAAAAATATTTTTTTTTTATTTTTGTCTCACGGACTTGACCAGGGGTGTTAAAACATGTTCGAATTTTGCACTTTGGTTTTTTACAAGTGGAATAAAAGGAAAATTATGATGCCTTGTATCGGGAGCACCCAGACTTACTTTTTTGAGAAAATCAGCCGTATTAATTCTTTTATTGGCAATACAAATTAAGAATGTAATGTCTGCAATATCACGATTCTCCCGAAATAGCATGTGAAGTCTAAGACAATGGGATAGGTAATCGTTATCAGTATCATAGCTACCTCTCTTGTAAGTCAAATATTGAAAAAAGAACCGAAGCACTGGAACCATTAACAATAAAATCAATATGTTTATCAATTAGTTATTTGGGGTCATGCATAACTTAGTTGTTCTCTCCATAGAAATTACTCTATAGTAATAGTTAAAAATATTGTTTTCTTAAGTTGAAATCTTCATGTAAAAGATATATTTACACATTTACACACAAACATTAATATTAAAACGGTTTTGTGAACAAAATACTTCCAAACGGTCAAGGTTGTATTGAAAAAAAGTTAAGTGTCGATATTATTACTCTATTTCCCCGTGTTTGTCCACGTGACACCTGACTAGGTGCTAGAGTGTCGCATCGTCTCGCCCAGATTAGTACCGTTGCCTTATCTATTTCGCTGCCAAAACGTCAGCACTTGTCGTTGACGTGTTCCGGTTCGGAGGATAAGGTAGCCAGTACATTTATTTTGCTCGAGACCTTTAGGTTGGCAACGCAACATTGCCACCTTTGGTGTCTCTAGGTGGTGTGAATTTCTTCACATAAGGATTTCCTTATGATGAATTTCCGTGTGCTTGTTTTCTATCCCATATCATAAAAAAAACATGATAATTTATAAAAAAATAAATAGAAAGAAGAAGGGATTAAGTAACGAACCCTGAGGTACACCAGACGAAATAGACATATAAATAAATTGAATGGAAATCATGTCACTACTACTACTTGTAAACTATTGTATATGTAGCATTTGGACCGTCGCTCGGAGTAGATTACTATACCTACTTAGTAGTTAAGTTTGCGTACAAAGATTTAATGATTAGTGTAGTCGAATGCATTACTATAATCTACAAAGCCACGTCTACCCACTCTCCCGTATCCATCCCTAGAGTAATTATTTCATTTTACCTGGGTTTTTTTTTATTTTTAGGTACATGTTGTGAGTTCCTAGATTAAATGTAGTCAACTGATTCAAGAAAACACTCAACACTCAGATTCAGCTAATTTTAATTATTAGTAAGCATTTTCCACGAATTTAAATTTTTCACTCTTTTTTTATTATTTACTATTTCATTTTTAACTGTAACTGTAAAAGTGACTTATTCCTGTCGTCTCTTTCAAAATGACTCTATCATGTCCCGGCCTAGAAAGGAGGGTAGCCAGCAGACTTGCACAATGAGCCTAACTTCTCAACCCCGGGAAAGTGACGCATCTAAAACATAATATATGGTGTCTATAAGCTACGATACAATCTTCTATCACCAGCTATGCCGCGTATTTCTTCACTGACCTCTGTAACATATTTACTTGTAATATGAACATCTTACTAAACTTGCAAATATGTAAGTTCCGTATGATTGTTATTATTTCTAAGTATACTATATTTTTCTTACATTTTTTCCATAATTCTGTCAAATCACTTAAGTATACTAAAACTCACAATATTTGACAACATAAATAATTATTTTGATGTTGTCAAATATAGTTCTTCTTATGGAAAAGTGAATGTTTTGTTGACGTAATTTTTTTAATCCACCTATCATACATACGTCTTTACTTAAATTCTGTCAGAATTAGAATAAGTCCAGCCGCCTATGAAAGGTGGATGAGGAAGGAACTGCTGTCCGCTGTCTGGTGCCTGCTGCTCAGTGGTGGAACAGGGGATCCTGGACCGGTGGTAGCTGTCCTGCCGGTATACTTTTCTAAGCACCTTCCTAGCTGCCCACTTCTGTTGCTGCTTGTGGTTGCTACGTAACGCCGTCGTATCCAACGTACTTTCATAAGCCGGCAGAAACTTGAAAACTTAGGGTAAAATGCACAGACATTTATTAAGACGTTTTTAATAAAATGTTATATTGTTTAGATTTTTGTTTTAAACTCCTCATATCAACAGGATTCTCTTCCAACAGTAAACTTTATTTTAGTTTGACTGTTCGTTTGTTATTTTCTATTAATACAGTGGTAGAAGGTACCATGGCCATCCCTACTAGGTTACACCTCTCACAGTAAAACAATGTCAATTTTATACTAATGTTTGTGTGACTATTTTGTGTATATTATCCTATTAATTATTAATATTATAAATGCGAAAGTTTGTAAGTATGTATGTATGGATGTTTGTTACTCTTTCACGCTCGAATGGCTGAACGGATTTGTCTGAAATTTGGAAGACAGATAGATTGTGACCTGGATTAACATATAGGATATTTTTAATCCCGATCGCACACCGGGTTTCTGTGAAAACGCGGGCGAAGCCGCAGGTAGCAGCTAATATTTGCATAAATATTCAACGCGCATACGTTATAGGCAATACTACCATCTTCACATGGACCTGAATGTAAAAAAAATGAGATTGTTGTACCGAATCAAAGATACCATGCGTGGCAAGTATATTTGTTTGTTTGCCTATTGCCTCCTTTGATGTGTCTCAAAATTGCTGCACGATATTCTTTCATCAGTCTTACTGGTGATGACCCATTTAACCTATGCTTGCCCGTGTAAGGATTTTTGGCCTAAGCTATTCATACTGTCATTATGACTCTGAACTCCTGTTTGTTGACTTACATATTAGGACAACGATGCACATGTAACATCAATGGTGTCTATGGGCCAAGGCTGTCTCTAACAATCAGGACAGCCGTGTGCTTGTTTACTAAACTTTCTCATATAAAATATCTTCTATACAAACAAAATAAGTAAGTAAGTAAGTATCTTCACGCCCATATCCCCGAAGAGGTTGGCAGAGGCACAACAAGGGCACCCACGACTAGCCGAGGACACTAAGTCCCACAATGTGATAGTTGGCAAGCCTATCGCCAACCGGGTACATTTCCAATCCCGACCAACATTTTTTTTAAATTAGAAAATTGGAAAAATCCAATTTTCTTTTTGTTGGCCGACCCGGGATTCGAACCCAGGACCTCATGCAGTCAAGTCCAACACCCGGACCGCTAGACCACAGAGGCTATACAAACAAAACTAGCTAATTATTACGATGTTGCACTATAATAGGTATACACTACGAGTTCATGCGAAAAACACTACGGATTGCACTCCTGTTAATGCCAGCAAAAGTGAAAACTTGAATATTAACGTTGTGCATTTTTTGATATTTTTGAATGATTAGGGAATAATTTTGCACGAATTGCTTTTATTATCAGTATGAAAGTACTATCATTTATGTGGTAGAATACAATATTTATCGTACACAAACATGACAACACGAACATTCGCGCAAGCGCCCTGCGCCGTCTAAACGAAACAGCAGGCGCAGGCATTCATTTTTGCCGCACCGTAGAAAGAGAGGGCGATACTTTCTCTCCAACGCCGCACCAGCTGTTTACTCTCCATCCATCTTACGAATTTTCGATCAGATCACGTATCCTGACGAGTTTAGAAGTTTTTACACATTCCAAAAAAGTGCACAACGCCGCTAAAGAAGTTTTCACTTTAAAAATCTTTGCACATCATACATTACATGTTACATTAGCCCATAGATTTTGGAGGTAATCCATAGACCATAAACCTTTAGAAGGCGGTGAATCCCTACCCGAGCAAGCTTGTAATATTCCGGTTAACCTATGATCTTATGAGCTGCCAGGAAAATTGTCTATTGTACTCAGGCAATACGGAATAACACCGTCTATTTTTTAAACTTGACACTTCAAATAGTTCGCATGGGACAAATAATAACATAAATTAAAAAAAGTATCTTCACGCCCATATCCCCGAAGCGGTAAGCAGAGGCACAACCAGGGCACCCACGACTAGCCGAAGATACTAAGTCCCACAATGTGACAGGTGGCAAGCCTATCGCCAACCGGGCACCTATCCTATCCCGAGCAACATTTTTTTTATTAGAAAATTGGAAAACCCAATTTTTTTTTGTTGCCCGACCCGGGATCGAACCCGGGACCTCATGCAGTCAAGTCCAACAACTGAACCGCTAGACCACAGAGGCGATACATAAAATTATTAATACATTAAATAATACATAATACATTAAATTATGTAGATACAGAAAACCGCGAACAACAAAAGTACGATAATATAAATCTAGTTTCCTTTGCATTTTAGATGTGAAGTTACGAAATATATTTATAGTGATATTTATAATTTCCAAGGCATGAATGTTTATAATTTTTTTAAGTAGGAAAACTGGACTGGATTATCGTCCAATTTTAAATTGCCACAAGTTTGAATAATTCTCATTTTGTTGAGATTAGGGATCTGTTATGTATATTATTTAACTTGAGTTTGATAGCAACAGTGCTGTGTTGGCTTTAACTACATGAGTCCCGGTTTTAATTCCCGGGTCGAGCAACTTCTCTTCACGACCGTATCCCTGAAGAGCTAAGCAGAGGTACCAGATATAATTGGCAAAACTTATAGCCAAACGTGCACGTTATAATAAAATTGAGAAAATACATTTTTCTATTTAATTACCGATCTGGGGATCAAACCTAGAATCTTATAAATTCAAATCCAACATCGGATTGCTGAAATATAGCGGCTATTAAATTTTCTAAAAAAAACGTTGTCTGAAATTGGATAAGTGGCACTTAGCACATTGCAGGTTTGTACCCTTCCACGTAATAGTGGAACTAGATTCTTTCGACTATTTTAATCATGAGTGAACTGGTTAACGTATGCCTAATTCTTCAGTGTTATGGGCCTAAAGATAAATATTTTAACTTGGAACCTTTATTAATGTCACAAGGTTTAAAAATAGAAAACATTTTAGTTATTAAAGTTACGAACTATTCGATATTTATAGTTTTCAAAACATTGTTATTAATAGCAAAATACTAAACTGGACGCAAATAATTGTTTGATGTCTGTTATGTTGACCTTTTTAACTGATTTAAAATAAGGAAGTTACACAACAAGTTACACATTTGATGCCTATTCTTTTTTGTCTACATTTTTATGAATTTACTAATTTCTTATCACACTATTTATAGTCCTTCAAGAATCGATATAAAAAAATATATACCGTACTTCTGAGGTGGTTTCTAATCTACCAAGTTTGGATGTAACAGTAACTTAAATTTCATCAAAAATCCTCCTGTTTATACATTTAGACGATAGAATATATTAAGATATTCTTTTTAAAAATGTTTGTCTTGATTGCCTTTCCTTCAAAGTTGATAGATTCGTAGAGATAAGTAATATGATTTTTTTACCTCTGTTGTGCTTCTACCTCCCTCTCCCGAAGAGGGATGTATCTTCGGCGATATGGGCGGGAAGATACTTTTTTATATATTATTAATTAGTCCACAAAATATTTTTTTTTGTTCAAGGGTCAATTAAATAAAATTAAAGATAGCGTAAGAGGGCATTTTGAGAGTTATTTATATAAGCTACTCGCTTATGTGAGGTCACAATTTAATAATGTCAATACTCGTAGCGTTACTTTGCTACGGCGTAGCAGCTACGCCATGTCGTCGACTCGTAAAAACACTTGGTGGATTCTGCGGTAATCACGAGGTTGAGTGAAGCCTCAATACAACTACGTCACTTGCAAGGCTCGCATAGCAGTAAAGAGTACTTAAACTCACACATTCAAAACTTTTTCTTGTCTAATTAATAAACAAAATTACTCCACAGTTTGACATTATAGTCTGTATGACATTTTAATAAAGACTACAATATCAACTTATTTTTTCTCGTATTTTAGTCTATGTTTATTAATAAGACATTTCAATTTGATCAAATGCAGTCCCACTTTGTGATACTCCCACTTGTGGAGTACACAGTTTGGGGTTTCTATTGAATACTTTCAGTAGTCGATTTCGGAAAAGAACTTCCGAGCAAAGTGAAAAATTTTAGGGGCTTAAAGTGAGTTGAAAGTCTAGTATTTTTAACCCACTCCAAAAAGGAGGGGACTTTTTGCATGTTTTTTTACGATTACTTGGTCAATAACGAGCATTGGTAAATATTTATGATTCTCTTTTGGAAAGGTCTTGATCATGATCCGAGTAGAGGTTGTTAAATTATCCTATTAATATTATAAATGCGAAAGTTTGTAAGTATGGATGTATGGATGTTTGTTACTCTTTCACGCTGAACGGATTTATCTGAAATTTGGAAGACATATAGATTGTGACCTGGATTAACATATAGGCTATTTTTAATCCCGATCGCACACCGGGTTTCTGTGAAAACGCGGGCGAAGCCGCAGGTAGCAGCTAGTACTTAATAATTTTCTTGTGCCTCGACAATATGGTGTCACAATGAAAATTTGATTCAAGTAATACATGTTTTCTATTGCATTAATAAGTATAACTGGAGAACTAATGGTTGGATGTTGGTAAAACTACAACTCGACCATCTCGAAATTATAACCTTCCTACCGAAAGAAAAACTATCAAATTGCGACGTTATAATGTAACTTTAGTTTAGCAGCTTTTTACAGTTTCACCGCGTTTGAATTATAACACATCATCTTTCGCAAAAGATCCTTATTTTAGTTTTAGATTTCTTTGCACTAAAATTTTTGTTGCGTGGTCCTTGTTGATGTGAAACATCTATAGGCGCACGTAAAATAGATTTCTGGCATGGCGCGTTCCCACGTTATATGATGTTATGTATCTATAATAATAATATAAAGAGGAAAGATTTGATTTTTTGTTTGTTTGTTTGAAATGAATAGACTCCGAAACTACTGGAGCTATTTCAAAAATTCTTTCACTTCTAGAATGCTACATTATTCCTGAGTGACATAGGCTATATTTAAAACTAAAAAAAATTAGGGATCTCCAAAGAAAATTCAAAAATGTAACAAAAATGTTCAATGTGTAAAAAAATTAGCTATAAAATGTCTGTCCCCGCATGCGCTGCGAAAACCATTAACAATAGCAGCATAAGATGTTCTACAATATTAAAGAACGTATTAATATCTACAAAAAAGTTCGCGACACCATATATCTAACTATTACCGTTAAGGCAATATAACCACTATTATAATGGTAATATTCGAAACATTTTATTTATAACCTCTTATTTATCCTAATCTAATCATTTCATATTAAAGACTGTTTCAATACCTTGAGATTACTTTTTGAATTATTGAAATCGAAAAGTCCATTCAAAAGATATTACAAAATTAAAAATGTAATTCCTAACAAAATACCTAACGCAAGAAAATTATGCGCATTATGTGCGACGGCCGACGACACCACGAGTTTGTATCACAATATTGACTTGACCTGGCTTCGCTCAGGTAGTAGAATTATTACGGTGGTCTCCTTTTGCAAAGAAGTAATGACGCAAAAGGATACCGCGGAGCGGGCCCGGGAAGACGATCCCAACACAGACCCGCTCCGGCGCAGACGGACGGGGGGCGCGTGAAGACGGTACCTCCGCCTTCAAAGTGCTTCCGATGCAGGGCTGCCGGGGGGAGTCAGGGTACTTCCTCTGGCCAGCACAGCCTCGTACGCCTGGGGGGCGACTCCAGTGGCCGGAGTCGCTCCTCTTTCAGGCCGTAGCCGCGGAGCGAGATGGTGAATATCAATGCAAACCCATCTCGCTCCTAGCCGGGCGACACGAAGGTCATAGTGTAGTTTTTAGTCGGTTCGAATCCGACATAACCTGTTGTTCTCCCCCGAGAGCAGTAGGTATCCGGCGGGATTTTCCACACTTAAAAAAAAGGAAGTATCATAATAGAATTAATCGGGTAATGTAATCTATACTAATAATAAAGAGAAAGATTTTATTGTTTGTTTGTATTGAATAGGCTCTAAAGGTGCCCAGCCGATTCGGTAAATTCTTATTCCATTCGAAACCCGCATTACCGCTAACGAAAATAGGATTTTACCTCGGTAACATGCTTCATTCCTACGGGAAAACCGGTAATTGGACAATGGGAGTAGGGGAGAATTACCCTTTCGTGTTGAGATATGTGGCACTGCTGTCGATATGTCAACTAGGGTTGTTTCGCTAATTCGCGTCCACTTAGTGGAGTTTGCAGGTTTGAGATAAAAAATAAAAATGTTTTAGATCTAGTTTTGAATTAACTAATACTGTAACCCGTCTGTAGTATAGTCTATTTTAGGATGAAGCTAAGTTTAGCCAAAATGTCTAGTGATTATTTTGTAATAATTAAAATAATCGAAATAAGGCGATTTGGCCAGTTCGCGTCCACAAAATCCAGATCGCGTCCACTCATGGACCAGTTTACGTGCACCAACTTATAAAGGGGTTAAGGGAAGATATTAATAAGAGAATTTTAATAAATGTTGGGTTTTAAGTCTTTCTTTATACAATAGATATGTTCACGCCTAGTCCCTTACTGGGCTGGCAGAAAATATCGAGTACCAAGTGTCACTAGCTTCCTTCACATTCATTACTTTTTTCATACAAAAAGGCTGGTAGTGGAGACTGTGATGGCAAGAGTTGGCCCTGGCCTAAATTGCCCATGGAATATCAACTATGTACGTCCATCCAATTTCGCAATGTATGTCTGTACTGGAAATCTATCATCTGCTATTCTTACAACATGAACGAAACAACGGAACATGCCCTTACTCATTATTCTAACAAAATACTTATTTTTAATCTCAATCTCTCTGATCTTATTGTTACGATTGCCGTCAATTAGACTATCCCTGCAAAAAGGTACCGGTATAAACATATTCATTATTTATTCTAGCACTACTACGTCTACGAAAACTCTTGAATACGTTCTGACTACATCTCTTTCATGTGCTTCATTTGGTTTCATTTGCATACAAATGTAGATACGCCTTCTTCGTTACAATTGTCATTCATTAGTTCATTACTGTTTGCAGCTCAGATGATTTGGAGTCCAAAATTACATCATCGATTGTGTATAGCAGGCAGGTCACCACTAAGTCATATAATTTTTCTTTTTTTCGCATCCACAATATCTCAATTTTAGAATACAGGCATTTTAAAATCTTTAAAAGATTTTGTTAGATCTGCAGGTAGTTAATTTTCTCTTAGAGATTTTACATCGAACACGTCCATTTTACAAAAATGTTTAGTTTTCTTCAATTTTTTTCCTAACTATTTTTATCTATCGTGCTCCCTCTTTCATTCTTGATATGCTCTTTATCTTTATTATTTTCTAATGAAAACATCGTCATCCGGGAGAGAACATGTGCCCGGTTGGCAATAGATTTTCCATCTATCGCATTGTGGAACTAAGTAGCTTAGGCCAATCCTGCGTGCCCTAGTTGCAACTTTGTCAACTTCTTTGTCTTTATATAGTTAAAATTTATCATACAGCTGTTTGTGCATAAGTGGAGGAAGACAGAAACAGTTTATCGCTTAGTTTAGCGCTTGTTGGGTTCCGGAGCGGTGGTGGGTACTAGTCCCGGTGGGATTATACAATGCACTCTACCGGCTACCACCTATCTATATCTGTCTGATTTAATTTTATAAAATAGTTACTTAAGATTAAGTATTTAAATAAACAAGTGGACGCAAACTGGTATAATCCATTCATCCAGTATACGTCCAGGTAAATTTCGACATCTATATCTTTTTCTATTACCATAATTATGTGGACGCAAATTGGCTCTTTTTATAAGAGTAATATATATAAAAGTAAAAACAAAATAAAACCCCATCCTTATAACATGTTTCATTATATGAAAATAAAGGATCAAGTTAGAAATAGTAAGATCAGTTCGCGTCCACCCTGAACGCAAACTGCCTAATTCGTAGAATTGATATACCAGTTCGCGTCCACCTCATTTTAACTTTAAAAAATACAGTAATCAATCAGAATCAACATTATTTTTATTCTTTTATTCATTTTCAAGTTGTAGTAACTAATACAATCTTTAATTAAACTTAAAACATTGCAAAATTGCGTATGAAACGCGCGCCGGTTCACTATTTTTTTATTAAAATTATAGATATTTTACACAACTTTTTTTATAGGTAAGATTAATCATTTTTTTTTAAACTGGAAAAATTATGCGAACAGATCTTTTGTCTGTGTATGTGTGTTTCTAATATGTTGTATTATAGGCAAAAACGACTTTTTATTTCCCTAGTTTGTTAGTACACTTATTTTTAAGGGTTTTTTAAACGGTGTCCGCGAATGGACTCGAATTGGGGGATGGACGTGAACAGGCGAACATACCCTACTAAACGGCTTTACCGATTAGGTTGAAATTTTGTAAGTGTATTTCCACTGTGTATCAGAAACGTAGTAGGTATGCAGAGCAAATATTTTTTTCTATACACGTACATAAAAATTAATCGCCGCAATGTAGGTCACTACGACCATACTCAGAAAGTTTGACAGGATAGATACACCAATTATAAGGAGGAAAGATTTGATTGCTGGTTTGTTTGTATTAAATAGTATCGTAAATTATTTTACGTTTGAAAGCGAATACTGTCCCTGATGAACATAGGCTACTTATTAAAGCAGGACTATGCTTCATTCCCGCAGGACAACAGGTAATAAGACACCGGGTCGTAAAAATGATCCTTCCGTACTTACTTATTTCAAATTTTACTAGGTGGTAGAGTCTAGGAGCGACTCGTCCGGATTGGTACCACCGCCTTACCTATTCCTGCCGCCATAACGTCATGACGTGTTCCGGTTCGGAGGGTAAGGTAGCCGGTAAACTTACTTTTGCTCGAGGCCTAACATCCCGGCCTCAGGTTGGCAACGCACCATTACCACCTTTGGTGTCTCTAGGCGGCGTGAATTTCTTAACATCAGGAAATCGGTCTGCTTGTTTGCCTTCCAATATCATAAAAAAAAATACCTAACTTCTAAACGGTTAAACAGATTTGAAATTTTAAATGGGTATTTCGATAGTTTTCTGTATGGTTTCAAAACACAATTGGACCCGGTAAGTGGAGCTGCTATCGGTTTATCACCTACACTATAATGTTAAAGAGGAAAGATTTGATTGTGTGTTTGTTTGTATTTATTAGGTTCCGAAACTACCGGAGCGATTTGAAAAAAACATTTTACAATTAGAAGCAGTCATTATTGCTAATGCACATAGGGTGCCTTATTTCTATGAAAAAATTAGGAATTTGTCCACCCGTGCGAAGCCGGGACGGGCTGCTAGTATACAGTCTATATGCAGTAGTGTGTACGGTGTGGCGACGCGTCGCCATGTATCGTAATATTTTATTTTATCACTATGACATAATATTTAGTTCCTATCACAATCTGTTATTTTTTGCATATTACTTTTACAAAATAATGTAACAATCGATGTTTCACATTTGCCAAGCATCCCGTGACGGTTCACATTTTTTTAAAATTATGTATTCTCTTGCAATCGCATAAATTAAAGCATCGCATTTTAGGATGGGATTGCGATATAGGATGTTTAGATTTATTTTAATTCGATTCATCTAAATGTTTTTTGTTTAACATAAGCAAAGAAACGGGGCGGGTTAAATGCTGTCAGACAATACAGAACATTCATAACAATTTAAATCTGACATGGGGATATGTCGATTAAAAACTGTAAAAGTAACTGTTAAATACTTTGATGTGAATTAATTCTTTTGGTTCTTTCGATATCATTTATTTGAATAAAGTATCAATAACCTAAAAATATAAGACCAGTAGCAGCAAGATCAATATCAAGATACTAAACATTCGGTTTATTTTAACGAAAAAACACTCGTACGAGAAAATGGCTCTAAACTATCACCTACATATTATAGTATGGTAATGTGATAAACAGTATTCTATCTTTATAAAAAAGACTGAAAGCGCGTCTCGAGTTCGGTATGCACTCGGTATGCCATCATTCGCGGTTGTGATACAATGACGAATATTTGATTTTGAGTTTAGATTGAGCGGTTAAGAATGAATTTTATTAGAATTCCCCGTGTCGGTCCGGGTTTCTTTGCAGAATAGACCATCTGCTTTCCTTGCCAGGCAGCTCGTAAAAGGCGAGCATAGGCTTACACAAACAACGTAATTTGACAGCTATTTGATATACACTTTTCCATTTTGAGTTGGAAACTGAGATACATAATCAGCACGCAGGACGGTGTTATTTTTCCCTGTCGTGAATAAAAAATGCAAATCAATTTAAACCATATTATTGATAGTAAAAGCAAATATACAAAGTTGTAGATAAAAATAATGGGTATATCTACAAGAAAACTATTTTAATACGGCTCACAAGCCTTTATTATCTATGTAAAATTTACACATAATTAACATTTAAGCCTACTGTCTATATTATTATTACGCAACGTCCATAAAAAGATGGTGGTATAATTCGCTCATTACACAAATATTTACAATTCTTAACTATGAAGGCATTCCTAATTTAACTATTTACAATTGGAAAATAAAAGAATAAATATTTCACAACTTTTACAAACTGAAAGTAAGATATGTTTTGATTCCCTAAAATTTAAACAACAGCTATCTAAAATATTTTTATTTCATTCTAATATATGTCAAACGATATGGATTGTTTTATTATTTTCAGACTCGCATGAATGTAATAGAAGTGGATCAAGATAATATACTAAATTTTAACAAATAAGTATTAAATATAAACATAATAAATTCAATTTAAAATTGAACGCCCTTTAAACCTTGAATACCACTCTAAAAGTCTCACGTCAACACCAGAAAAAAACACATTTATCGATAAAATGATAAAATTATTTTATCTATACTCAGCCAAATATGAGCCTTCAATTCTTATTGACATGCGTAAGGTTTTAAGTACATGGGGTCTCTTCGCTCAGCGCAATATTAGTCCTTGTCATCTTAAGATTCAAGTTTGCTTGTATTTTGTACATCAGTGAGACTTTGGTACAATAGTACGAGTTTACTAGCGGTATTCTATGATGTTCAGGAATAACGATGTGTTTATGTCATTTGATGTCATCTAATTCAATCATGGACCCTATTATAATAACTTGCTCATTTTTAAAGTATATGAACTTTATAATATTATTTATTCTCCAACCGTGGGTCATTTTAGTACACTGACTTGTAAATCGATATTTTAGCAACTTACCAAAAAGTAAGGTTTGGCTATATTCACACAGTTTAAGCGAGGGGCACATTGTAACATTTTTAGTGGAATGTTTTACTTTAAAATATTGCAAACTATGTAAGTTATACATTGTAACAAAATCAGATTTCATTCTTTGTGAAAAATACATTTTAGTGTGTTCGTTCAATTGCTGCACATTTCTTACTTAAAGCACTTTAACTACATTTATTTTTCACGACTTCTAAAACCTTCAGCGTAGGTAACTCTTTCAATTTTACAAAACATTAATAGATTTCATTTATAGTCGAAAGACACAATAATACCATCACGTCAGATTATTATGTTTTTCTGTAGTTAATTAAGAAACTGCTGAAGCCCGAAAAAATAAACTTATATGGAACTTATTTTATAATTCAAAATTATAAATGGACATATAATAAATTTAAGGTTGTTACCGTGTTAAACAATGTGTAATACAATTACAATGTGTAATATTTTGTGTAGAAGTAGTAGTTGTGACAGTTATTCGATTCTACAACTAACTCATTTTCTTTTAAGTGATAACTGACTAAATAATTTATCACTTTAATTATATAAAATTAAGCCATTAATTACTTCTTAAATTAAGTTGGAAATGGTTTATAATTAGGTAATTGTTTCTTGACAAAAAAGAAGTGAATAATTTGAAAATAAATGATTGGTGAAGACTTATCTATCTGTAAACACAAATTCTCAAATATGCGCGTCTATTTTTCAGTCCCATTTACTTCTATACTATCACTTTTGGGATTTTCTTACATATTATTATATAGCTTCTTACATTTATATTAATTCGTCGCTCCTGCAATTACAAAGTTATATTTTTAATTATTTGTTCACTCTCATAAAATGCCTAAGAACTATAAACAATTACGAAATTACAGATATATACATTATAGATAGAAAAATAAACAGTGTACATCGTACATACAACAATCGGAAAAACAATGAGCAACTTCATAGCTATAATTTAATAAACCATTTCCTATCTAATTTATTTTTAAAAAACATACTGCTTTTGATGTAATGAAATGAGAGTTAAGAGAAATAGAAGACTTTTTTGTTTACTCCTCTTACTTATGCTTGATAGACACAATGTAGATATGAAATTAAAAATGTCTGATCTTAACGTTTGTATGAGCTGTTTACATTTAAAATTGCCATTAAAATGATTGAAAGAAAAAACTTTTTTTTGTTAGGATTATTAGTTTCTGTTAAAAAGATCTGTTTCACCATTTTGAATAATTTGTAGCTATGATTGAAAATCTTAAAATTTTGACAATGTCGTAATAAGGAATCACAATAATTAAATTCAATATAAGAGATTTCTACAAAATTAGTAATATCATCTTACAAAATAGCTTCAACTCCCTGTTAAATTGATATTGCTTATTAAACTATGAATAGAATTGAAATCAAAATAATTTTATGTATGCCATTAAAAAGTCATTGTATTAAGTGCTGAAACAATGAGGATCATGCAGATTACATATAATTATTCAATAAATTATTTCAATTCTCGCTGTCTCCGTTAAATGTCATTTAAACAACGGATTAAGTTATTATTTTGGCTGACGACAAAAGCAATTTCCAAATGTATTTTAATGATAGTTTCGTACATTGACAGTAACGTACTCGTAGATAAGTTCATGCTAAACTTTGCTTAAAGTTGAAATGAAAATTCTGCTTCGGCTTTAGTATCTGATCGTACGTATTCAGTTATAGTTTAACGTTTAAAAAGTTGTTTTAAAAATTTTGCTTTGTTTATTCTTATGGAAATGGGTCTAAATGAATATTCACTTGCATTTTGGAAAGCATATGTAAAGTTACATACGAATACAATACATACCATTTTGGATCTTAATTCTACCATATTTTTTGGTAGTAAATTTACGAAAACGTTTTATTTTTCGGGTTCTCCTACGCTCAGTTCTCTTACTTACCACGCCTACTAAATATATATATATAAAAAAAGTTTTCTTTTACTCCGCTAATTTTATGAAATAATTATACACTATTAAGATAAGGTTAACATTCAAAGACTTCTGAAACCTTCACAAATAACATTCAAATTCTAGTGAATTAATTGATGTTCATTCACCTGATAAATCCTTCTAAAGTATTACACCAAAAAAATGTTTAAATGAATAGTATTTTTGAATAAATATTTTTACTAGCTCAAAAAATCGTAAAAATAAGTAAGTTGTAAATGCTGAAAACTGTAGGCAAAATCCTAAGGAATCCTAAGGATAAAATAAAAGATTAAGAATGTTTTGTGATACTATAGGAAATAATTCAACCAATTTCAAATAACAGAAATTAATAATAATATATCACCTTAGTTACAAATTAATAGTGAAACAGACCCTTTCATTAGAAATCCAAACGATACCAATATTACTATAAAATTATAAATTTTCTAAATAATATTTTCAAATATACATTTTATCACGTTTCTGATTGAATTAATGAACTTAAAAGTCGTAGACAGGAGAGTGTTAACAACATTAATACACTTAATGTAGACGCGGCGCCTGCACTCTTCACTGAAACAAATAAGCCGGTTATTATTCGAGTTAATGCAGAAACTTCTCAAGAAGAAAATGATAGCTCTTTAAGTTTATTTCACAGAGGTACATTAGCATTTATCATAGACTATCATGAATCTTTTTTTTTGTTTGATAATGGACTATATCACTTGTAACATACAGTATTTTATCATCTGCAAGTTGAAATATACACATTTAACTGGTATTTAACTATAACTACGGCTGACTTTATATAGATTTTATACACTATTTATGAAAGTTCATCACTCGGTGGAAAGTGTCGTTTAAACTTGTTCATTTGCATTAGTCGTAGGTTTAGTGCAACCAGCTTTTTATGTAAACAATCAAACTGATCTACTAATAGTAAGAAATTTCCGTGGCCTATAGACACCTTAGATGTTATAGGCGCGTAACTATCCTATAGCCAAGACGTCAGGCCTATTAATCAAAACCGGCTACTCTACCCTCCAAACCAAAGCATGAGAAGTCATTACGGCAGAAGGTATCGGTAAGGCGGTGGATCCCTACCCGGGCAAGATGTTGAACAGCACTTTCCCTCCAGTGGTCTTTTTTAGTAATGGCCTAGCCTGACCTTGCCTCTTACAAGCTGCCTGGCTATAGATTACTTATTTTACCCAGTGGACTTGGACCTACACCAAATATCACACTAATAGTTTTTAGAGTGGATAAGTTGGTTGCACTGTAAATACCGTCTAAGCTGAGCCCTTACCATGAGTTTACGGCTTGTTAAGTTTACTATAATCGCTAACGTCTCTGTAAATTACTTGTGTGAAAACTTTGAACAGCGCCTCTATTGGTAACTAAAATAAACACATTTTTAGACCAAAAGTGTCATAGATTTCGACACGTAACTTACCGAACGTAATCTATTATAATTCATGAGCCCTAACCATGAGTTTACGGTCTGTCCAGTTTACTTTACTCGCTACCGTCTCTGTAAAGTATTTGTATGAAAACTTTGAACAGCGCTTCTAGTGGCAACTAAGAAAAACACAATTTTAGACCAAAGGTAAAGGCTATCTATGGTAAAGGCTTTGAAGGGACGCGCCCCACTATCGACATCGAATATATTTATGGTATGCTCACAATACACATAAAAACAGTTCTGTATTTGGACATTCAGTTATATGATACGTATCAACGAATTTCTTTGGATTTTTGTTCATCTAGTTTAGAAGTATATCAAACTAGTTTGTGGTTTACAAATTTTCCGAGCGCGAGATAGAGCTGACGTCCTGCTTCAAACAATTTGCCAGCATTTTTTTAAACAAATAGCATTCCAAATGTCATCATGCGACATTTAACTGATCTGTAGGTATGCATATGGGGTTTTGGCGCCATCGAGAGAAAATATGGTCGAAGTTTTTTTCATAATTATTGAATTTCGTGTTAATATTGAGTGAAATTAGTCAATTTTGGTGGCATTTTGTACAATTTTGTTCAGTGAAAGTGCACAAATGAAATAATCATGAAGAATTTCCTCGTTGCCGCCAAATTTCATTACATGAGATTGTGTAAAAAGGCCACCGCTTTACCCAAGACATGACTTACTGAGGACTTATGACTGATGACTAATTATAATTGATATAAAATTTAAAGCAAACTTTTTATTTGACTAATGGCAAAATACTAACGAGATTGCCAAAACCTAAAGAAAGAAAAGAAAAAAGGTATGCATATTGTAATTCTCTATAAAAAAAACAGTACACACTGATAAGCTTTCGATATTAATGTTTACACTAACACATCAATTAATACTAAGTAGTAGGGAGCGTCATTTCAGCTTAGCTTAGATAATAGACTTTTTAATTAAGTATATAAAATGAATGATTTAAATTGAAAACAATAATTATTTTCATTATAAGGTGGTTAACTTGAATCTAATTTTATTTTCCATAATTATCTAATAAAAACAAAATTGAATAAATTTTGCGCTTCGGCTATATTCGTCAAGGTTCGGAAATCCGAATGTATTTTAAAGCTATCTATATAGAGTTGTTATTAAACATAATTAATCATTTCGCTTACATTTACATAAGGTCAGCCAATTAAAAAAAAAAGTATAAAGTGTAATGCCGAAGCACATAATTTAAATAGCAGTACTTACTGTTCCTCCATATTAGTAAGGTATCAAAATATTCGTGATATTTAAGCTTTGAATCATATTATGTAGTTTAAGGTAATGTAAGTAATTTTTTACAGCATGATAACTTAAAGAATAAGGATCCACAGTGTATGTATCGGTTGTCGTAGGTTTGAATATAACCTACTGTTTTTTTTGTTAACTTATTTTAATAATACTTCAGTTTTTTTTTTCAAATAACTTACCTAATAACATTGCTTCTTTACTATCAGCGATATGACTGTTGGCGATCACAGCTTCACTGCCTTCCCGCCACGCGGGGGCTACTCTCGCTGTACACCGAACCTGCATAGTACGCCCCATGGGCACATGCAGACCTAGAGCCGTAGACACCAGGCCATGTGCGTGTAGAATTGGAGGATATTCAACTAGAAGCGTAGGATCTGTCACCTAAAACAAAACTTAAGGTGAATATTCGTGACATAGATAATTATATTCATAATCTTATTAAACGGTTTCTTTTTATGACGCAAAGGTTGTTTTGTAGTGATTGCTTATTAGCGAGAATACCGCCTTTGCGTAACCTTTGTACCCGTGAAAGCGTAATCAACAGAAAGCCAGACTAATTTTCGCATTTTATAACCTTGGTATGTATGTATGATATGGCTGTGAGAAATGATACATTGGTTGAAAGTATTTTTAATATACTAGATTTTTCTTGCGGATTTAGTCGCGTATCAAATTGGATTGGGTCTCCCGCTGGAATATGACGAGATATGCAGAAAGACATTGCCGTCGCAATAGAATTAAGTGCTCCATTTTGTCGTTTTTTTTTAAATTAATAATGCGCTTATTTTTAAGAAATAATTTGATTTCCTAACAGGAAAAAGGAATAAATAAACGGATCATGTAGTCGGCAAAGGTTGACATGGTACGTTGCTAATATCATATTAATGTGTATTAATATTTATGCACTATTTTTATTTTTTTAGTCCAAGATTAATTAGCGTCTGAATCAGTAGCTAGTAGGCATAGTGTGACCAAAACAGACTTCTATGAAACGTGAAGAACGGGAAATTCCTGATGCCTTGGTTGGCAAAGAGTCTATGACTTTCAAATATGACAGTGTCGTTATCCTGAACCTAATTTTTTAAAGTATAAGTATACGTAATAAGTTACTTCTGTGGTCTAGCGGTAAGATGTCGGACTTGACTTTTTGAGGTACTGGGTTCAATATCGAAAAAAATTAAAAAATAGAAAATATATATTTTCAATTTTCTAATAAAATTAACGCTGCCCGGGATCAGATACGTGCCCGGTTAGCGATAGGCTTGCCACCTATCATATTGTGGCACATAGTGTCTTCGGCTAGTCATGGGTGCCCTTGTTGTGTCTCTGTCTACTTTTCGGGGATACGGGTGTGAAGATACTTACTTACTTACTTACCAATAATGAGTATAAAGTTATATGTATAAATATGAACAAAATAAGTTTACCTCATATCCTAAGATTAGACCAGAAGACGAAAGTGATGAGCACTGACGTTTTGGTGGAAAAATAATGTGGTGAAGGCGGGGGAGCCGTTAATTAACTCTACCACCTAGTCTTAGTTATATCAATTAAGCCCGTGGTAGTACGGGCTCCATTAAAGAATAGACCATTTGCCTTTCTGCTGGGCAACTCGTAAAAGGCGAGCATAAACGAAAAAGACTTAACGTCATTAACACCGTGACATCCTACTAAGTGGTAGAGTTTCGCAGCGACTCGCCTGGGTTGGTACCACCGACTTACCTATTCCTGCTGCTATAACGTCCGTCTTTCCCATTGACGTGTTGCGGTTTGGAGGGTAAGGTAGCCGGTAAACTTACTTTTGCTCGAGGCCTAACATCCCGGCTTCAGGTTGGCAACGCACCATTACCACCTTTGGTGTCTCTAGGCGGCGTGATTGTCTTATCATCAAGAAATCCGTCTGCTTGTTAAATAAAAAAAATAAATAAAAAAAAATTTGAAAAAATGTTTCTAAATTTAAACTTCATTTGTTCTGGCGCCAAAGTCCAAGTCTTTCTTTATAGAGAAACTTAAAGTTTAAAAATGTTTTGGTAATAAATAATTAAATTAGTTATAAATATAAATAACTGGCTCAAAAGTTAAAGCATACGTAATTAAATAATATTTTTTATAAATATTAAAATATTTGTACACCAAAATATGGTAGAATATAGTGATATACTTAAATATTTTTGTAATATCTCATTAACACACATATTCCGCAAATGAATAATTTTCTTTCTTTCTTTCTAATTTTTCCTGATAGCATAGCTTGCATTGCAGAGTGAAAAAAATTAAAATACGTGACTTTTGAGTAATAAGCAAATTGAATGGCGCTAGTGACAAGGGTTTAAACTCAGCGATACCTAATGCGAACTTGAATTTGCAATAAAACTGTAAAAAACTGACTCTTCACCACGTCACGATAATCGTTTGACACAATAAATCGATCGTGATCTAATTTCTATTGGACTTTTGGAATCGTGACATCCTGCTCCGAAAATAACGAACAAAAATACTTCTCTATTGACCGAGCTTTAAAAATATACAAAAAAACGTATAATAATAATATACAAAAAAAAGTATAATTGATAGCCTCTTTTTTTATTGGATCAGGCGTTACTTTGCGGAAATCCTAATGGACTGTACAGTCTCGTGTGTCGTCGTTTGTAAGGTACGGTCGAATTCTTAAGGATGCCTCGGCGTAGAGGCGGAACGTACGTCGAGTGCGATTTGGTGTTCTCTGTGGTGAGTGCTTCGGCAAAGTTGGTGAAGGACGTGACAAGTGGTTTTGTTTCCCAAGTTCAGACTCTATTCGTGATCTGGTCACGGAGGTGGGAAGTGGAAACTTTAGGTAGGGTTGTCACATGCGAAGGACGTGACAATTTATATTGTTTTTCGAGTTCTTCCTTCATTCGTGTTCTGGTCGCGGAGGTAAGCGGTGGGAACGTTAGTTAGGCTTGTCACATTTTGTGTCGTTTGGAGGATTATTTGCCACAACAGTTACACTGCTTACGCGGAATTAGCAAAATAAAGGCTTTCTTACATCTAATAGCCTCTTTTTAAAAAAAATACAAGCCCATGGTGTTTCTTCCTCTCGATCGTCTATGTGCCTGGCTGCGATTCCGATTTGGTATCAATTTTATGTCTATATCGACTCGCACAGTTACCGCTTGTATAA
This sequence comes from Calephelis virginiensis, assembly GCA_002245475.1. Lineage (NCBI taxonomy): Eukaryota > Metazoa > Arthropoda > Insecta > Lepidoptera > Riodinidae > Calephelis > Calephelis virginiensis. The sequence continues at coordinate 98,823 of NJDC01000093.1, forward strand.
TTTATGTGAATATTTTTAAAATTAAACTACTTTAGCCGCGTTATAAAAAAATAATGAGAGTGAAATTTTAAGATCCGACACACAAAAGTCACAGAAACTTTTAGATGCGCGTACATCTGTAACACAAAGTTAACATCATGATGTTGCCTGCTTTAGAAACATGTTTTTACATTCACACACGTGATTTAGCTATATAAAAGTACGATTTATATATTTTTCGTTACAGATTTTTTTATTATTTTTGCAAGTAGCTATAACTTCTCACGTTCACACATACGAGGGTGGATCCAAAAGTTCGTGGCCTTACCTACTTTATTGTGGGCAGTTTCATTCCGATACTGCACAATATAAATTTTCTATGATTATTTGTTTGAAGCAATCTGACGCAATTTTTAATAATGGAGCAAATTGAACACCGTTCAGTCATTAAGTACCTCAATCAAAAAAGGCCTA
>NJDC01000093.1:101478-122083 GCA_002245475.1 Calephelis virginiensis
TGGTGAGTGCTTCGGCAAAGTTGGTGAAGGACGTGACAAGTGGTTTTGTTTCCCAAGTTCACACTCTATTCGTGATTTGGTCGCGGAGGTGGGAAGTGGAAACTTTAGGTAGGGTTGTCACATGCGAAGGACGTGACAATTTATATTGTTTCCCGAGTTCTTCCTTCATTCGTGTTTTGGTCGCGGAGGTGGGCGGTGGGAACGTTAGTTAGGCTTGTCAAATTTTGTGTCATTTGGAGGATTATTTGCCACAACAGTTACACTGCTTACGCGGAATTAGCAAGATAAAGGCTTTTTTTTTACATCTAATAGCCTCTTTTTAAAAAAAATACAAGCCCATGGTGTTTCTTCCTCTCGATCGTCTATGTGCCTGGCTGCGATTCCGATTTGGTATCAATTTTATGTCTATATCGACTCGCACAGTTACCGCTTGTATAATTTATATGAATATTTTTGAAGTTAAACTACTTTAGGCGCGTTATAAAAAAAATGATGAGAGTGAAATTTTAAGATCCGTCACACAAAAGTTACAGAAACTTTTAGATGTGCGCACATCTGTAACACAAAGTTAACATCATGAAGTTACCTGCTTTAGAAACATGATTTTACATTCACACACGTGATTTAGTTATATACAAGTACGATTTATATATTTTCGTTACAGATTTTTTATTATTTTTGCAAGTAGCTATAACTTCTCACGTTCATACATAAGTACACGCACCCATTTTTTACGTTTTATCAGACCAGCAGGCGGATCTCTTTATGGTAAGAGATAAACGTTTGGTGTGCGGTAAACAGTTTATGCAACTCTCATCCATGCAACACTACAATACCTAGCACTAATGCAAAGCTATGGTACGTATCTGGACTTAAAATTTGCAGGTCCAAAAATACAAAAAAAAACGTAGTAAGAAGATAATCAAAATGTTCTATCTGAGAATGTAGTACTCAGGCTGTAGGATACATAGTTATTGATTCTCATAGTTAATAACAGTAAGAATCAGAAAATAAATTTAATTAAATAATAAAAAAATGGTATTAAGAGTCTTTAAAACCAGCGTGTTTATATGAAAAGAGCAAAAAAGAAAAAAGTATCTTCAAGCCCATCGCCAACCGGGCACATATCCCATCCTGAGCAACGTTATTTTTATTAGAAAATTTTAAATATACAGTATCTATTTTGTTTTTGCTCGATCCGGGGACTCGATCTATTCCGGGATCTCAAGAAACCAAGTTCAACGCCAGAGCGCTAGGCCACAGGGGCGATAAAGAGAGAGAGATAAAAGAGTAATTAATGTCATACTTCGTAAGGGACTTAGCGTGAAGATATGTATGTATGTATGTATCCAAATCTCATGATGGATACATACATACATAGATGGATCCTGATGAATGGATCCCTAAGAAGTACCTATCGTCTAAAGAATTTAAACGTTATCATAAGTTTCGTTTTAATAAGTTAACCGACTACTCCTCATATCAAAAAGATTACGACGTTAAGATAGTTGAAAGAGGTATTTGATATATTAGTTTTAGACCAGACATTTAAAATGATAATCGCTTTATTGTTGCCTCGTGTGAATATTTATTATAAATTTATGGTATCAATAAACAGTTTTATAATATCAATTGCTGACGTAAAGTTCGCCAAGTGTTATTTTTAAATAAACGCTATTTTAAACTGACCTCAATGTACAAACTAGGTTTATCCGATCTCAAAATTAGAAATTAAATATCAAAGTTTGTGGCCTAGACGGTTGAGACATATTTAAGCCCTTTATGGCCCGCTTACCCGTTACTGAGGTAAATTATTTGAAGTTAGTTATTTTAAATAAACATAAAAAACATATAAGTGGTGTAGTTGTGTTATTGGTCCCAGGATATTTATTATTATTATTAATTTACTATTAAGTTTAATTATTTGGCTCTGAGTAAGATTATTTTGGCCACTAGCATGTTCCCGGGTCAAATATTTAACTCTGAGTTACCTTCTAATATAACGCGGGCCACTGTTGACTTGGCGCAGCGTGTCAGGTGGGGGCGATCGTATTGCAGAGCATACTGAGACGGGTTGGGCCGCACCGCATCGGCGAATTATTGTTACTTATTACCAAAGGGTAGAGCAAAAAAATAGAAAGTTGACTCGATGTTACATTGTCTGGTATGGAAAGTGGCGCCCCTAGTGGTTGTCATACGAATCGTCATGTACGATGAGTGGCGCCTCTTGTAGTAGCACCGGTAAACGCCAACTAAGCACCCGCCACTGTGGGCGTTGCGTATGAATACGATCTAGGCGGGATATTGCACTGTGATTCTCTCTTTCCCGGCCCGTCTAAATGGGTGCTATCCTTTACGTGAATACTTCGTCAATAACCAACCGATTTGAATGGTTCTTTACTAGAAAGATAGGTAGATGTGGAGTGGTTTTGGTGAGTTATGCATTATTTGTTGCATAAATTATGTGCATTGTTACGTTTAACTCAAAAACTACTTGGAGGATCATGATAAAATTTATGTGGGTCCAGTTCAGATTCGTTTTTTATTATTTTTTTAAAATAATGATCAGATCCCAACGTAGTATAAAAGTGAAATGGTATATCTGATGAGCGTAGTTATTTGAAGTACGAGTCTTGGGGCATTGATTTGGCAATATTTTAGTTAAAATGTTTTTGATGGAATTCAATTAATATAATTACATTACATTACAGAAAAACTATGGACACAATTTTGTTTGGTTAATAATTATAAAAAAAGTGTCTTCACGCCCATATCCCCAAAGAGGTAGGCAGAGGTACAACCAAGGCACCCACGACTAGCCGAAGACACTAAGTCCCACAATGTGATAGGTGGCAAGCCTATCGCCAACCGGGCACATTTCCAATCCCGACCACCATATTTTTTAATAGAAAATCGGAAAAATCCAATTTTCTTTTTGTTGGCCGACCCGGGATTCGAACCCAGGACCTCATGCAGTCAAGTCCAACACCCGGACCGCTAGACCACAGGGGCGACAAATTAAAATTAAATAATTATTATCGAATAAAATACATTCCACTTAATATCTAGGTGACGTTTAAGTAAGATCAGCTTAGTAGTCGCGTAAATATCTTAAATATGAATTTTCTGGACTGGACTGGCATTGGCAGCTTTATCATTATATTATAATTATTCCTAGTATCTTGTAAAAAGTTTACTTTTCATCCCAATTCAACAAGATATTTTTTAACGAAATCAATATAACAAAAACGTTAGACAGACACTAATTCATTTTAATGTCATAAGTTTGAAAATGTGTCTGTTTATTTGTTCTTCTAGACCACATATGCCACTTCATATTATCCCAATATCTAAATGCTTATCTGCAGGGAAAATAAAACAGATATAACTTTTTAAATAACCGGCTGCAAACATTTTACAATACCTAAATGAAGTTTTAACCTATGATTGCGCAGGAAACCTTATTATTTTTGTAATTATTATTAGGTTTTTATAAATGGTATCAATTATTATTTAATGAGTGCTGTGGAGCAACTTTCCCAGGTGGAGATCCACCACCTCATCTGTTCCTGCCGCCATAATAACTGTCATGTTCCGGTCTGGAGGATATGGTAGCGGTTAGACTTGCACAATATACTAACATCTTAGCCGCAAGTGGCTATAGTCCACCTTACCACCATAATTTTTTTATTGTTTATTTGCTGTCCTATCACGAAGAAGGTTAATAAATTCAATCTAATTTCTAAACCCTAATATTTATTTTAAAGACATAGTTTGTTATTCCACGATCAAATCTCTCGTATTTTATGCGAGGGTTGTTGTAAAGATTCTCCGAAATCGGCGTGTAGGTATGAAAAGTGCAATTTATGTGAAGGAAGACCTGCTTCCTTCACATAAAGTCGTAACATTTGGTACTCTATTATCTCTGTCTACCTTACAAGGGATTTCGTGTGAAAGTATATATATAATAATAATTTTACAATGTTTAGATTGCGTGTTGATTACACATTATTTAGAAATCTATGTTATTTCGCTGCAATAAAAGACTGTTTAAAAAATCTCTGTGGAATAATGGTCCGTTGTTGAACTTGACTTCACGCTGTCCCAGATTAGATTCCAAGGTTGGACAGCCAAAAAAAGTGTTTCTCAATTTTCTTTTGAAAAAAACTCCGCCCGGTCGATAGTTTCGTCACATAGGGCGACTAAATATGCTCAGATATTAGAAGGCACCCTGACATCACCCCTGCTTACATTTTCCGGGATGTAAGTATGAAACCCATGAAACAGAAATTTAGTTTGCTTATTTTAGTATTATTGAAACGAAGTTTTGGAACGAAGTTTTTTATTGCGCGTTGTGAATGGGGGCTTTCACAACGCCCCCGTAATTTTTTTTTTCACTTTCACAACGTAGTTTTTTTTTATATTTTTCTTTCTTTTCTTTTATTTCATGTTTCTTTGTCTGTCTCTCTCTATAAGAGAGATAGAGATAGAGATTACTAGAGATTGATAGAGATTGAGAGAGAGGGGGAGGAGAGAGAACTTCGTTCCATCTGGGTGTCCCTTGATACCTCTCAACTTTTTTTTTGTAAGAGTAATAAAACCTTTGACACGAGTTTTACCTTACTTACTTACCTTCGAGTACACGCAAAAGGAACAAGACATTAAAAGCAAAAGGAACAAGACAATAAAAGCAATCTCAGTGTACTTTATTAGCTTTGTCACGTACACCGAGACTGCCGCGAATGTGCTTGTTACGAATGCGGACTAGTCTAGAAACGTCGTGCATCGATCTTAGCATTGCAGCGCTTTTGTAGATCTAACATCGTGCTTAAATTGAAAGTCTTGTTAAGTTGAAGTTAGGAAACACGTACATTTTTCAGGAAAAGTAAACGTGATCACCTGATGGGTCGATTGAAAGGGTTTCTGTTAACGTTTGGTTTATTTGCCATACCACAATCACTACAGGAATAAGAGCACCTTTTGAAATCTGATCGCCCTTTGATCACTTTCCGATATTCTATCCCAAAGAATGATGACAAAGACCAAGTAAAATAGGGATACCGTTATATAAATACCATTTCAAAAAACTTATCTTCACGCTCGTGTCTCCAAGGAGATAGGTAGAGATCAGGACACCCAGTACTAGCCGAAGACACTAAGTCCCACCATGTGATAGTTCGCAAGCCTATCGCGAACGCGCATATTTGGGCATGCATTGTGGAATGTGTGTGAAATCGTTGATTGGTCCAAGGCATCGTTATTTTTATTAGAAAATCGAAAAAACACATTTTGTTTTTGTTGCTCGACCGACGGAAACAAACTCGAGACTTCATGAATTTGAATCACTAGAGCGCTAGAATACAGAGACGATATATAAAATAAAACGATAGGTATATTAAGATGTGTAAAATAGCCAACATAAAGGATTCATTTTAATGAACTTTCTTTTTTTTTTCTCAAACATAAAAGCTTTTATAAATGCAAAGCTAATAAGATTATTTCAATAAATATATATCGCGTAAAGCTTTTAAGTACCTTCATAAATACTTTAAGCCGGTTGATTCACAAAAACAAAGTGGCCGTAGGGAGGTTAAAGTGGTGCGGCGTTTGTGATCTTCAATGTATTTAGTGACTTGTTGCCAAATGGCTGCTTCTATCCGCTTTCCGAATGAAGGCTTAAGCTTAATCAAGCGCTTTGGAAATTGTTTAAATGAAGTTCAAGTTTCAGATTTGTGACTTTGTAACTGAAATCAACTTATGAAGTACTCAATATTTTCTTTAAATGAAATTTAATTTTGCTTTAAGCTTTTCGGTGTCATAATTTGAGGGTTATTTAACACTAGAAGTATCATAGCAGATTCATGTACACGTATATCGCACCTAAACTATGTGCTTGCGCTTGCTTTTGCAAAGTCTTCTTCAAATTTTATAAATTTAAAAATAAAGGATTATCTTACTTAATAAAACTATGTTGTAACGATTTTTGTGGTAGTACTCCTTCGAAATGGCTCGGTCGATTTTTATGTACTGCAATATGTGTGAGATTTTACATTATCCATGTTACATGCCACTGAGGAAATAATTTACGTAACAAAACAAATTGTGGGTTTGAGTAATAAAAATAAAACATAGAAACTTTATACGCTAGAGATAGCATATAAAAATCGAAATCCCTGATTTATAAATACAAATTTGTGAAAGAGAAGTCAAAAAAGTATGATGCGTTTATAATCTACAATATATTTAATGACTCGTCGCCACATGGCCAATTCGATGCACTTTTTAATAAAGGCTTTAAGCTTAATAAAGTGCTTTGAAAATTGTTTAAATGAGATCTCATTTAAGAAGCTGGGAATTAATAAATAAAAAAATTTACAAACTAATGATATTTGAATGACACGTAGCCAGAACGGATGTAAGAGTTTTAGTTGGCGTTGTAATGTAATTTTATGTCTTGGTAGTGCTTGTTAAAATTTAAAAACATTTGTTTTTGTGATTTACTTATGCATGGCATAAAACATATAAATTAAAGCATCTTCACACCCATAACAATGGAGAAATAGGCAGAGGCACAAGCAGGCCACCTACGACTAGCTGAAGACACTGAAACCTACAATGTTGAGATGGCAAGCCTACAACCGGGCACATATCTATTTTTTTTATTACAAAATTGGAAAAGCCACATTATTTTTTTATTGCCCGCCCCGGGAATCCAACCCGGGACCTCATGAAGTCAAGTCCAATAACTGGACCGCGGGACCACAGAAACTGCAAAAATGCGACTCCGATTATTTCATTACCACGACTGGATTTAAATAGTTTTTTTGAAATATATTTACCAATTCCTTGATAGTCCCACAAAAATTTAATCAACTTCCCACTATTCGTTATTGGCATACATAAATATCTTCACGCCCAGTCCCTTACGTGGTAGGCAGAGAATATCGAGTGCCAGACCTCACGATCTTGACAAATATATCTAGCTTCCTCCACATTCATTACCCTTTTCATACGAACTCGCCGGTTCCGGGGACACTTTACACCACCCTTGGATAATATAAGAGTGATCTGATCGAGGAATGCTAACTATGGTCTCCCCGGGTACCTACATCCATCCACATTCGCATTTTATATCTGCTTTGTCAATCTTTTATAGAGATGTCATTCTTTCCACATGACTGAACCAGCGGAGCACGCTCTTTTGCATTTTAACACCAACACTTTCTTTCAATCCCACTCTTTCTCGGATTTCACTGATACAAAAGCAGTCTGCGAACGGTACATCACAGATTTTCTGTAGCGCTCTCATTTCGACCGCATTTATCCTACTTACATGCTTTTCCTGACAAACCCAATTCTCGCTTCCATACATAAATGTCGGGATAAGAACAGAATTATGCAAAGCATGTCTAGCTTTTTGACTAGAAACCTCGCTTTGAAATAGCTTACCCAACGCTCCATTCACATAATTTCCTGGACACACTCTCCTCTCTACATCCGCAGTGTACTTTTCATCCATGCTAAAAGCGCAATAAAAAAGTAAAAAAAGTTCGTTGTTAAGTAAGTAACAAGATACATTTAATAACGCATAAATTTTTAACTATTTTGACGACATTATTTGACAATAATAATTGACAAAGACACCGTATTTTGTAGAAAAAAATATACATTTTAAAGTATAACTCGAAAACAAGTTGTTAGATTATGATATATTTTACTTAGTACCACTTCGGAGTAATGTTTTCTCAGTGACTCACGTTTCTGAAATAGATCGTTCGTTATTAAAACTAAAAAACATACATTCGAATTACTAAACTTCTTTTTGGGTCGGTTTAAAATGTCAGCAAGCAATTATTTTACCACCAGGAAAGACTAGTGAGATAATTGATAATTAGTTAATGATTTAAACAAACATTTACCGTACCTTCTGTTATATTTTATCGGTGTTTGGAAAACTAAAGCATAAAAACTATGACTTAGTTAATGTTAAGTCCGAGAGAATAGACGTAATATTCCAAATACATAACCATTTTTTTTTATTGAACCTCCTCGTTGGTTTACTGGCTAGAAACCTAGCCATCTGCGAGAATCAGATTCGAAACCTGGCTGACATTTGTTTGGTAAATATGTTTTTGTCAGTCTCATTTTTTATTAATATACCCGTTTCAACATATTAGCGTCATCTATATATTAATACGTGATGCCAAAACTTTGGATCCCTTTTTACAAAAATTGCGCGGACGCAGGAGCATAAAATGTGACACACTTATAGTTTATGTGTAGAAAAATGAATGAAGAAAATAATGCTTATAAAGTACATTAAATCTATAAATAAAATATTACCCACACTACCATGCATTTGACACACACACACACAAATGTATTAATGTTGACGATAAAAGATCGCAGATGGCGCACTAACTATTCAGGAAACAAAGTAGTTGGTCTTAAGAAATGAAGATGGCGTTCTTCTTAACAAGATATTAAAATTTGGATATTAAAATATTAAAATGGTCGAATTTCGACCAACGGGCGACCACTATATTTTTTTTTATGATAATGGACGGCAAACAAGCAGACGGATTTCCTGATGGTAAGAAATTCACGTCACTTAGAGACAACAAAGGTGGTAATGGTGCGTTGCCAACCTGAAGCCGGGATGTTAGGCCTCGAGCATAAGTAGCTTTACCGGCTGCCTTACCCTCCAAACCGGAACACGTCATGCCGTTATGGCGACAGTAATAGGTAAGGGTGAGTCGCTGCGAAACTCTACTACCTAGTCAGATGTCACGGTGCTAATGACGGTAAGCCTATGCTCGCCTTTAAATAAAAATATCCAAGTAATGTTATAAATGAGAAAGTTCAAAGAAATAAAAAAAATATAAGATAACAGCGAAAGGGTCAGTACGAAATTCAACTTCTATGGAATAAAAACATTATCAGATTATTAATTACGAAAGTATTCGAAGCTTATAAAAGAAAATCTCGACAAAAGTTGTATCAGTCTCAACTTCGTAAAGTTTTTATTTTTTTACTGTTATAGATAAAATAGATAAAAAGAAGAAGTGAAAAGCTTAATATTGTTGAATAAGTACTTGGAAAAATGAACAAAACTGGAAGTTGTTATTTTTAACAATTTTCCGCGCTTAAAATGCGTTAATACAAATGTTTTGGAAAATAAGTATATTGAAGTAATCTTTGTAAAAATACTTTGATAACACTACGTACAGACTTAATGTATATTATTTTTTGCTTACATACTTAACAATAATATTTCGTATAATACAAACTGTGTAAAAGTGAAGCCGCTTTGCTTCCAATTTTATCTACAACATATTTTCTTTATGAAAAAAATGTGGATCCTGGAAGTTCAGTATAAAAATAGCTACGTTATTCGATAGTTAAAAGTCGACCATTTGGGCAAAAGTTGGGCCATAAACCAAGCAGACAACGCTGCAACACCAGCTAGCGTTATCATAAAAACAACATAAAGTAGGTTGCTGACGTAGGTAAATCGTAAATAATATGTAATAACTTATTATCTTAAATGTCAAAAGTCTATTGAAATATCTTGTTATTACAGTTTCTTTGTAAAAAATTGAATAATATAATCTTAACTTTTGATATAACGAGAATGAACGGCAGAATGAAGATTCCGCTCATATGAAATTTTATATACATAGCTGTAATTCAAGAGAAGTTCTTTCCCTGAACGTACACATACTGACATATCAGATTCGCTTATGTTCGTAGTAAAGGTAAAGTTTTTTGATAACATAAGAAGCAAATGAGCAGACGGATTTTCTGATTTGACAACAGAAATATTCGTCGCCTTTAGACACCAAGATTTTAGTACTATGTTGATAACCTAAGACAGGGATGTTAAGCCTTTTAACCCCCGGAGAGGAGTGGTATAAGCTTGGCGTCTCCGTCATTCTGTGTGAGTTTGTCTGCGGCGTCGTAGCTCTTAAGCCAATGGACTGATTTCGATGCAGATTTTCGTACACAGCTATTGTGATTGCCATTATTCCTAACTACGTCAATAAAAGATTTTATTGGGTGTAACTGAAAATTTACATTTTTGTGCAAAGATATGGTCTACAGTTCTTTTTCTTAAGAAGTAGTCATTACCAAAGTAATAATTAGTTTGTTAATTGTATAGTTCAAACTCTTCAAACAATGAAAAGCACTGACATAATGGCGATAGGAAAAGGAGAAACGGTGCTATCAGTTAGGCCAATAGTGGCAGAACGTTTCCAGTAGACGAATAACCCATCAGTCTAAATTCCTGTATTTCACTAGCAGTCGATATTCACTACATCAGTTACGCAAAAATGGGGTTTATTTTATTAAATCAAACTGAATCAACTTACTTTCTCTCCATCTATGTCCCAGCTTAAAACTGCTGCTGGGTAAGACCGACTTGATGTACAGTTCAAAAATAATGAATCACCTTTGCGGTTTTCTTCTTCATTTCCAGTTATTCTTGGTCCTTCTCTAGGTAAATCTAAAATGAAGAAATTTTAAAATTATTAATATATTGATCACTTTATACGATATTTCAAAAATTAATCATTATTGTGGTTTTTCCTGCAATAAATTGAGATGTAAGCTATCCTATTTTTCAAGTTAGATAACATTGCACACGTATTAATTTGATTAAAATCGGTTTAGTAAGTTAGGAGTCCGTTGCGGATAAAGACTGTTACATGTTTTTTATATATATCAACATATATAACGACTAATATGTTATAATATTGTTATTATTGTGTGTTATATTGCAATTATATATCGTCAAGTAAAAAAAAATATTGTAAAGAGTAGCTCAGGTGCTGAACTAATAAAATTAAAAGGACCACGTTATGGCAATATTTTATCCAACAACAAAAGTACAGGAATCTGACTACTTTATCAAAAGTTGTGGGTGTTATAACATAAAAAAAAGTACAAACACATCGAGTTGAAAACCTCTTTCATTAATATGTCGGTTCCAAACTTAAATTCAGGATGTATTTATGATAAAGTGAAAAATAGTAATTGAATTTCCAAAATTTGAAAGTCAGGGTTTAATTTTGACCTTTGGCCATGTCTTATTAAAACTTGTTAGATAGTCATCGATTTGGTACTAATTGTTAACATTTTCACTAGATGTTATTGTAGAAGGATTGAACAGATTCAACCTCTTTTTAACTAATTATCAAAATATGTAGTAACTACGACTGTATGTCATAAGCTATGTTTTGAAAAAGGAATTATGCAAATGAAGTTAGCTTTTTACGCTTTTACTGTGCTTAAATGAAGTAGAAAAAAGTAATATTTCTTTTTTAGTTTTTGGAATTCACGTTAGTATTTTGCCATTAGTCAAGTAGAAATTTGCATCAAATTCACCAAAATCAGGATTCAATTACAATTATAATAGGTCATGTCAGGGTCTTGGGTAAAGCGGTGGCCTCATTATCAAGCTCATATAGTGAGATTTGGCGGCTACGAGGAAATACACGATACGCTAATTTCTTCATGATTATTTCATTTGAGCACTTTCACTAAACAAAATTGTACGAAATGCCACAAAAATTGATTAATTTCAATCAATATAAACACGAAACTCGATAATTATGAAAAATTGGTCCGTGTTGGTCCGGGCTCCTTTGTAGAATAGACCATCTGCTTTCCTTGCCAGGCAGCCCGTAAAAGGCGAGCATAGGCTCACCGTCACTAACACCGTGACATCTGACTAGGTGGTAGAGTTTAGCAGCGACTCGTCCGCATTGGTACCACCGCCTTACCTATTCCTGCCGCCATAACGTCATGACGTGTTCCGGTTCGGAGGGTAAGGTAGCAGGTAAACTTACTTTTGCTCGAGGCCTAACATCCCGGCCTCAGGTTGGCAGCGCACCATTGCCACCTTTGGTGTGTCTAGGCGGCGTGAATTTCTTAACATCAGTACATCCGTCTGCTTGTTTGCCTTCCAATATCATAAAAAAAAAACTTCGACCATCTTTTCTCTCGATGGCACCAAAACTCGGACTGAACTCTGGCTTCAGATTGATTCCCGTGACGTACACGTACACGCACACGCACACGCACACGCATACGCACACGCACACGCACACGCACACGCACACGCACACGCACACGCACACGCCCACGCACACGACCATGCATATGCACAAGCACACTCACGCGCACACGCACACGCACAAGCTTACGCACAGACACGCACGCACACACACATACACGCACAGAGAGAAACGCTGAATTTATAACACCTCACTTTTCCCGTCGGGGATTTAAAATAAAGTTGGCACTGAAAGGGTCAGTTTCATTTACCAACTCCCTGTATTCGTGACACTTTCAAACTTCATACCCAATTATTAGAAAATTACTTACTATTTATACGCTATTAATAATTAATTTAGGGAGAGGACGAGTTTGTAAAAGGGTTGTTAAACTAGTTATCATGATACCATTTATAAATGAGTATTGCTCTTTAAATTGAACGTTTGTTTGAAACTGATTAAAACTGTCCCTTCCAAAAGAATACTTACTTATAACAGCATTTGAGGCTGGATTTCACAGTAAAATTTAAACACGATTAACGTAAAAAAACGTTTCATTTAATTGTCAAGGGTCTCAATCATGACAATTTCATTTTGGTTTTGTAGATACATACATATCTTCACGCCGAGCCTCTTACGGAGTAGGCAGAGATTATCGAGTGTTTGGCACACACGGTCCTGGCAGACCTGTCTCGTTTCCTCCATTCCTCTTTTCATACAAAACACGCCGGTTTCGGAAACTCTTGACACCAGCTTCGGATAACGTGGAATGTCAACCTTGGTCTCCCCGGGTACCTACATCCATCCACATTCGCATTGTATATCTGCTTTGTCAATCTTTTATCAGCCATTCTTTCTACATGTCCGAACCAGCGGAGCATGTCTTCTCATTTTAACACCAACACTTTCTTTCGATCCCACTCTTTTTCGGATATCACTATTACGAATGCAGTCACGGTTGGTTGTTGTAAATATTTTATTTTCAAACTATTTGACGGGGTGAGTATGTTATCAAGGGGTGGGGATAAGAATATTGTCAATTTTAGTAGAAGTACTCTATACACGTTTTTTGGAGATAACACTTGTACTTATACACTATACATTATATATTATATAGTGGATAAGTACAAGTGTTATCTCTAAAAACCGTGTATATGCAATGGAATTCCACCAAGTGCCGAAGATAGCAAGTATAGATTATAGAAGTACTCTATTCAGTGGCTTGTTAACGGGATCACAACCGATCATTGAATTCGTTGACACTGAACGTGGTTTTACTTAACTCAGTTTACAAAATGATCGGTAAAACCAGCCTTTGGACGCCGGTTAAATCAATAAAACCTTCACATGATATATCGTCCCTTTTAACATTACTATAATTCAAAAACTTCTTTATTGATTTAAAGGAAATTATTTGACTATCATAATATACTCTGAAGTTCTTCTAAAGTTTTTGAAATAATCAATTTGTATATATAGACGTAGTTAAGCAGAAAGGACCCAACCCACGTAAACACCAAAATTGAGTGCAATCTACTAAAGATGTCGTAAAGCTTATAATATTTTCGTTCAGTAAAAGATCCTACAGATAAACAAAGTTATGACATTTGTATAATAACTAGATACCAACCCACATATATGGCTAGTACATATTATTATTTATGAATATATAAACTTCAAAGTCAATTATCTCAAAACTAGTTAGATGTGTCGCCTCTGTGGTCTAGCGGTCCGGGTATTGGACTTGACTGCATGAGGTCTCGGGAAAATTCCGGGTCGGCCAACAAAAAAGAAAATTGGATTTTTTCCAATATTCTAATAAAAAAATGTTGGTCGGGATTGGAGATGTGCCCGGTCGGCGATAGGCTTGCCACCTATCACAATGTGGGACTTAGTGTCTTCGGCTAGTCGTGGGTGCCTTGGTTGTACCTCTGCCTACCTCTTCGGGGATATGGGCGTGAAGATACTTTTTTTTTACTTACTTTTAGTTAGATGTGGATTGGGTCCTTTCTGCTTAACTACGTCCATATCTGAATTATTATCAAATAAATATCCTTGGACAAATTACACAAATTGATATAATGCCAAAGTAAACAGATTGTTTGCTTGTGTTATGGGTGCTAGACAACGATATTAATACATGTAAATACTTAGACAGATACTAGTATAAGGTTAATAAACACTCCGAACCAGAAGTACATATATAGATGTTCATCATACAAATGCCTGCTCCTGTCAGGAGTAGACCCTTTGCTTCCTTGCTGACAGGCATTGTTTGGCGATGCTCTTACTCTCGTATAGTTGTGTGTGTTTGTTTTAGGTACTTACAAATAACTTCCATTCTTCCTTCTGCAGCTGCAGATGCAAAACTAGGAGCTTCTGCTGACACTTCACATCTGTAGGTGCCAGTTGATTTCAGTGTCACCTGGTGTAATACAACCTTCTTGTCATCAGATTTCGATAGCTACAAAGAATAAAATTACGAATATTAGTAAAAAAAAATTTTTCATAGGAATAGTTAAGCGCTATAAGACTGCAAAAACCGATTTCATTCATCAATGGTGCTATTGTTTTATATGTACCTGAAATACAAAACAACAGCACTAATGATGAGTTCGTTCACATGAACAAAAAATACTTAAAATTACGCATTATTAAATAAAAACTTTTTATAATATTTGTGGGTTAATCATAATCATTATCTATTCGAAAAATAACCATCATTTCGGTTTTTCAACAGCCGAAAATGGTCCCCATAAATTTTCTCAGCATCCTATTAGTAGTTTTTAAGTTCCATTACTACTAGTCGGATCATGATAAAACTAATATGGGACCACTTCGAAATCATAACCTATCTTTCTAAAAAAGAACCATCAAAAAGTGTTGGGTAATGCCCGAGTAATCGATTAACAAACATACAAAAAATAAATAAAAAAACATAGAGTCGAATTGAGAACCGCCTCCTTTTTTGAGTCGGTTGAAAAAGTAAAGCGATGGATAAGACGCATTTGCTTTTATTGTTTTTTTCTGACAAGGATTCGAATTCTCCTAAAAAGGTTTTGTTCCAGAAAATGTAATTTTATCTTCATTTTGAAGTTTTTAATAGCTTTTAATTTTATTTGAGATTAAGATGCTAACTAACAGGCATTTTCTTATGATACAGAATATATAATAAAGATGGTAGTAATGAGTTTCCAACCAAATGCTGATAAGCAACTCGTAGTTTCAGAATGTAAAAGTATACTTTCAGTTTTAATTTTATGTTACTTAACATTCCATTTCGCTTTAGAAAAAAGAACATTCTGTGGACACGAATTCCGTTGGATATTAAAAGTTATTTCAACACAGCTTATTTAGTCTACCTTGTAGATACCACGGAAACAAAAACATAAGGCAAATATATTTTTAATGCTTATTTACGAGGGTGGATCCAAAAGTTCGTGGCCTAACCTACATGGAGCTATGACATCTTTTTAAAATCTACCGCCATTTGTTAGTATGTGTCATATTAATTTATTGTGCGCAGTTTCATTCCGATACCGCACAATATAAATTTTCTGTGATTATTTGTTTGAAGCAATCTGACGCAATTTTCAATAATGGAGAAAATTGAACACCGTGCAGTCATTAAGTACCTCAATAAAAAAGGCCTATCACCAAAATATATCCATCAAGATATGGTGAGCACTTTGGGAGAGTCTGCTCCATCGTATTCCAGTGTCAAGAAGTGGGTAGCTGAGTTTAAGCGCGGTCGTGAGAGCATTAAAGATGATCCTATCAGTGGAAGGCCTATATTCTCTACCACGAAAGAAAACATCGATAAAATTTGTGATCTCGTACTGGGTGACCGACGTTTGACCATTGGTAAGATATCTGAGATAACAAACATTAGTTATGGCCGAGTGCAACACATAATAACGGAAGAGTTCGGGTTCCATAAGGTTTCTGGTCGCTGGGCCCCGAGGTTGCTTTCAGCTGAACAAAAACGAGTTCGATACACAATTTCGCGAGACTGTTTGGAACTTTTTGAGACTGATCCCGAAGACTTTTTGTCTAGATTTATTACCATGGATGAAAGCTGGGTTCACCACCATACTCCTAAATCAAATGAATAATCCAAACAGTGGAAAAGATCAGAAAACCGAAAAAGGCTAAGGTCGTTTTGTCGACTAACAAAGTCATAGCTTCTGTTTTTTTGGGATGCGAAGGGCATTATTTTTGTAGATTATTTACCGAAAGGTCAAACTATAAATTCTAGTTATTATTGTAACCTTTTACGAAGACTCCGGGAAGAAATAAAATAAAAAAGGCCGGGAATGTTGCGTAAGAAAGTTTTGTTTCATCAAGACAATGCACGTGTTCACACTTCGGTTGAAACAATGTCTGTAATCCATGACTGTGGCTACGAATTGCTGCCCCACCAACCTTATTCACCGGATTTAGCCCCCTCGGATTATCATTTATTTCCAAATTTAAAAAAACACTTGGGTAGCTCGAAATTTTCGACCAAAGATGAGGTGATAGTCGCAGTAAACGACTATTTCGCCGACCTTCCGTAATCTTTTTTTTTCGAGGGGATCGACAAGTTGCAGGTTAGGTGGAAGAAGTGTGTTGAGCTAGATGGAGACTATGTCGAAAAATAAAAATAAATTTAGACCCACTTTTCTTTCATTTTCTTGGTCGGGCTTAGAACTTTTGGATCTACCCTTGTATTACCCTTAAAACGTACTGAATATTATAATTCTTTTAAAATTTAATGAAATAGAGTTTTTTTTTATGTGAGAGTTCATCGAACAAGCACATGGCTCTTCTAATGATAAGAGATAGATACCAAAGTTGTTATAGGTGCATCGCTTTTCTGTAGCATGGATTTTAGGCCTGTTGTGAAATCTATCGGCTGTCCTCCGAGCCAGATCATGATAGAGTCACTATAGTGGCAGGGATAGGTAAGGCGGTGGATTCCTATCCGGGCAAGTAGCTACACAGATCTCTAGCTCCAGTGATGCTGTTAGTGATGATCTAGAGTTTAACCAGTGCTCGCCTTTTACGAGCTACCTAGCAGAGAAAGGTAGATATTTTATTCTTAGCAGACCTGGGGGCTGATTATGTATCTCAGTTGCCAATTAAAATGGTAACGTGTACATCAAATAGCTGACAAATGACTTGTTTTAAATTTGCTATCTCCAGTGATCAACAGAAATGCAATAGAGATAGCAAACAAAAATGACGTCATTTGATGTACACTTTTCCATTTTGAGTTAACAACTGACATACATAATAAGCACACTGGGTCAACATGAGGAAAAAAGTGTCCAATATCGAAAACTTGAACTAAACTAATGTATCCTTTAGCCTCGTAATATTAGGTTGTTCATAAAACGTTATTCGATATTCAACACCTTGACCGATCGCTTAGTGATATACCTATTATGACTATTATGTTTAGAAATATTTATCCATAGGCTTAAGTTCGATTTTCGACTTCTTTCATAATTTACGTAGACCAGAGATTCCCAAACTATTTTGTTTCATAAACCACTTTAAAAACTTTGCTGGATTTGGTGGAACCCCTGCATGGCCGTAGCTGGGGGTGCAATGTGGAGATATGCTCTACCTTACTACCGCCAAACGTAGAACCCCGTCCAGTCTCCCGTGGACCCCTAAAGGTATACCTGGACCACTTTGGGAATTACTGATTTAGATCTTTAGAAAATGTCAGTGGAGTAGAAAAGACCATTTGCCTGTCAGACCATAACACTTCAGAATAAAACCTTAGAAACTTAATGGCAAACAGTTTTTCCTGATGTTAAGAAATTCACGGCGCCTAGAGACATCAAAGGTGGTAATGGTGCGTTTCCAACCTGAGGCCAACAGGCCAGGTCTCGAGCAAATGTAAGTTTACCGGCTACCTTACCCTCCAAACCGGAACACGTCAACGGCAAGCGCTGATGTTGGAATAGGTAAGGCGGAGGTACAAATGCCGGCAAGTCGCTGCAAAGCTCTTCCACCTAGTCAGATATCACAGAGTTACGGTTAACCTATGCTGGCCTTTTATGAGCTGCTTGGCAGGAAGGCAGATTCTATTCTGCGAAGGACCCCGGACCAAGTCGCGGAGCTTACAACAGATTTATAAAAAAAAATCTTCACGCCCATAGCCCCGAAGACGTAGGCAAAGGTACAACCAGGGCCCCCACGACTACCCGAAGATACTAAGTCCCACAATGTGATAGGTGGCAAGCCTATAGCCAACCAGGCACATATCCTATTCCCAACATTTTTTTTATTAGAAAATTGGAAAAATTCAATTTTCTTTTTGTTGCCCCACCCGGAATTCAATCTCGGGACCTCATGCAGTCAAGTCCAACAACTGAACTGCTACACCACAGAGGTAACAAATTTATAATTTTCATTAAGTAATTTTGGGAGTATAACACTTTTAGTTTATTTTCCTTTTACTTATTGCTACTATGTATTTCAGCTCAGATCCATTTATTTATTGACTATTACTCTTATTATTTCATAGATAAGGTAGTATTCCTAAATATTTTTCTGTAAATTAACTGGCCCTAAGAAATATCGTTATACGCATAAACAAATTTAATACGAACAGAATGATCGTCTTTTACATAAAAGAACAGATTATTGTAAAATAATAAGAATAAGGTAAGTACGTAAAAATAACTCTCTTCATGCACGTACCACAGGTAGGCAAATGGCTTACATTTAGCCGAAGGTACAACTTAGTCAAAATAATGTTAGGTTTCTTTTATTTAACTTTCGCCAACCAGGAATTTACCTAGTCCCGGGCAACGATGCATCAATTATAAATTTAAAAATATATTTTGAGTTTCCCGGCCCCGAAATCGAACCCTAGACCTCATGTAGTCAATGCTTACATCGGACCACTAGAACACAAAGGCGATCTAAGAATACGGTATCTCTGACAGTGGTTACGGGGCTATTCAGACATACTTTACACAGTCAGATTTAACTAGGTGATAGCGCAGGTGATGGCCCGGATTGATACCACGGCCATATTTGCTACTGTAACATCAGTGTTAGCCATATTTTGTGCCATAAAGTAGTCATTTAACTTGCACTTGAGGTCTACGATCTCGAATATAAGGCGGAGATGCACCATTTACTTTATTATTATTGTTTATTAATTCTTTAACATAGCTTAACATTATCTTGTTCATTGTTTATAACAACATCAATGTTGCTGAAAAAAATATAAATTTCAATACGTTAAAATACAGTTAAATTAATTAGTTACGTTTAAATATATTTCAAGTCAATTAAATTAATAAAATACATTAAAAGCTACTTCAGGTTTTAACGGTATACGGTATATAGAATTAAAATTAATTTATCACTAAAGTTGTTTAATACACTTAAGTTAATTAATATAAGTAAGTGCTTTAAGTCAAAAATTAAATATTCGCATAATGCATTATGTTATTAAATGTGTCAGTGTGCATAAATATCCTTGTATCAACTTTTTAATATACATTTTAAGCAAATAAATCAATTTATTTTTATTTCATTAATACAATTTAAATAGGTCCGCAATAAATAATTGGAAATTCCAAATGACTAAACAATAGTTATTTGTTTCAAGATACATTTTACAGAAAGCACCACTAAGAAATTATAATATTCTGAAAACCAAAAGCAACTAAACTTGCTCTGTACAAGGTGTCACAACTCTATTTTAACTCTGAAAGTTTTAAACTATCTCTCGCGAGCTGTTGTCGTTTACCAACGGAATTTCAAATAAGCTTTGAATATATGTATTGGTATTGTAAAATTGCTCAAAGGATGTTTTCCCAAGACAAATTTAGATATCTTTGAACTTTGCAGATGGAAATTACGAATTGTTTTACAGCATAATGGTTATGTCTTATGACTGTTTGCAGTTTGTGGACTGTATTAGTACATATCTTCACCTTATGGGGTAGGCAGAGGGTATCAAGTGCCAAATCTCACAAACCTTGCAGATCTTTCTGGCTTCCTCCACATTTGTTACCCTTTTCATACAAATACGCCGGTTCCGGAGACTCTTGGCACCACCCTCAGATAATACCCGAGTAATTTGATCGTGGATATCAACTTAGGTGTACTCGGTTACCGACATCCTATTAATATTATAAATGCGAAAGTTTGTAAGTATGGATGTGTGGATGTTTGTTACTCTTTCACGCTCGAATGGCTGAACGGATTTGTCTGAAATTTGGAAGACAGATAGATTGTAACCTGGATTAACATATAGGCTATTTTTAATCCCGATCGCACACCGGGTTTCTGTGAAAACGCGGGCGAAGCCGCAGGTAGCAGCTAGTTCATTCATAATTGCAAGATATATCTGCGATCTTTAATGTGCCATTCTTTCTACATGACCAAAATAGTGGAGTCTGACCTTTCTCATTTTAACATTAATACTTTCTTTCAATTCCATTCTTTCTCGGACCTCGCTGTTATGAATGTGGTCAGCGAGCCTAACAACACACACACAGATTTTCCATAGCGCTGTCATTTCAACTGCA
>NJDC01000094.1:0-12236 GCA_002245475.1 Calephelis virginiensis
AGTAATGTTGATTATACGGTGTGGTCTAAATTGAAATGTTTAAGACAAACGTAATGGGAAAATTTAAATATTTCGTTTATTAAAGATTAATTGACAAACTTCGTACTGCTTGACATTCATAGGTGCTGACAGTTTGAGTAAAATAACTAATAGAACAAAAAAAAATTATGTGTCCGTTCAGGCTTGATGACCAAGGAAAGGTTTTTATATACAGGTTGTCCAAAAAAGTAGTGTCAAGCAGAATTCCAGAGATACTCCTTGGGGTACACAAATCACCCCTATGTATGTTCTGAGATTTTGCACAGTTTTCAAGTTATTATTTTTTTGTATTTTTGAGTATTTACCACCTAAACAATTTTAAAAAATTCCAAAAAGATTCAGCTTTTTACATTTAATGGAAATTGTGATAATCTTACACTTAGAATTTGTTCAATTTATTATTCTTTTAAGGTTGTGAACCAACCAAATGATTGCAAGAAAACTAAAGTCAAAATGTAATAAACAATAAGAGGTTAATTAGGTTTAAAAATAAAACGAAGAGTAATCGCTTTAAAATAATTTATTATAAATCGTTTTCAAAATATCTACTTTCGTGCTCGATCCATATGTATCGTTTTACAAGTTTTCTGTAAGTCTTATGAATTCTATTCTGTATTAAATCTTAGATGTTAGTTTTCTTGCAATCTTTTGGTTGGTTAACAACCTTAAAAGAATAATAAACTGAAAAAATAAATGGAATAAATTGACAAATTAAGAATTTTCCTATTTGATATTTTTATATCGAACATGTGTGCATGTGTCTCGTCTCCACGTAAGCCATTCTTTCATGGGCCTATGTATACAGTTCTACAATAAACCCAATTACATGAAAGAACTTCCAGTTAATAAATTTACAAAAATGTGTTAAATGTAAATTAAATCAAAAGGGTTATTACAACATTGCTGAATATTTGGCAGATAAGACTGCTTGCAACGGATCCGGCTCGACGAGACGAACACGAAGATATAAAAATTTTGAAAATCGGATGCACGAGCAAGAAGTTATTTTCAAAAAATCAAATTGCTCCTCCTGCCAATCTCTTATAATATATAATGTATCATTACATTAATTATTGTAAATCTATTTTAAAATAAGAAAAAAAGACAAGCCCGCTGAGTTTCTTGCCGGATCTTCTCAGTGTGCGGCCGCGTTCCGATCCGGTGGTAGATTTATTATTATGGGTCTATATAATCACAAGGTTTATGTGAAATAAAGATTATTTGTTATTATTATTATATTATAATTATTATTACAGGCAAATTTTAGCAAAAGTAGCAACAATAAGTACATTTTTTATGGTTATGAAACTGAGACCCTGGAAAAGCCTTGCTTATAAATTATAAAGTCGCCTGTTTATATTTTTAATTTTAACTTGAAAATTGAAGTTACAGTTCTAGATTTTCTTGATTTCCATCAAAGTTAAGAAGCTGAATCTTTTAAGCGGAAATATGCAACTCATGGTTATTTATACACAAAAACACAAATCCCAAAAAGTCTTTTACTTTTGTAGAAATATTTATTAAAGGTTTTTAGGTAGAAAATACTATGAGTATTATAAAAACACAAATATATTAAGTAATTAAATATTATAACACAAAAAAGAATCACTCGAAAACTGTAAAAAAGCCGCAGAACATACTGGCTACCCTACCCTTCCCGGCGAAACATGACAGTCATTAAGACTACAGGAATAAGTAAGGCGCCGCCCCACCCTGACAAGTTGTTGTATAGCACTTTACTACCAGTAGTTTTATTGGTAATCACCTATATATTAACATGAGCTCGTGTTTTACGAGCTGCCTGTCAGACAAGCAGATGTCTATTCTAATTAGCGGATGCGGCTCAACACGGAGAAAAGCTTGCCAATTCTTTTTTGATGTGAAACATCTATAGCCGCACGTAAAACCAATTTCTGGCGTAGCGACGCATGCCGTGGCGATGCGTCGCCATGCTATGTGATTGTTGTATATGCAGTAGTGTGTACGGTGTGGCCACGCGTCATCATGCGCAATCGACGATATACGATATCTAAAATAGTATTTCTACGTATTAGTCTAAAATCGTAATATTTTATTTTATCATTATGATATATTTAGTTCCTATCACAATCTGTTCTTTTCTGAATATTACTTTTACAAAATAATGTCGATGTTTCACATCTGCCAGGCGTCCCGTGACGGCTCACATTTTTTGTGTTAGTTATTGTCAGGAGGATACAGAATATAAAATAACAATATTATTTAGGATTAAGGATATCTGTGGGGTCAACAGTTTTTAATAAATAATAATGACTCCCTTGTTTCCTTGTTGATGAGCTTCACAATATTAAATCCCAATCAATCCAAAGAAAAGCGAAGAAATCGGTTTTTTTAATCAATAAATGAAAATTTTAATTTAAAAATGTATTTGAAGAAGTGAATTTATCATCGCCTTAAGTCATCGTACCACAGTACAAAAAAATGTATTTTGCATGAAAAAAAATACAGACATAAGACGGTCAAACTCACAAGTGGCGCTCCGAATATAAACTTAGTTTTACGATTTCCGCTGTATAAATACTGTTCTATCGAACCATTGAAACTGGCGTTAAATTTGTTATTTATGAGACTTGTTACCAGTTTTGAAAAAGGGACGATAAATAAGAAGACATTCTCACTTCGGTAGCGTTTTATGTTATTTCTTTTTACACAGTTTCGTAGCATATAAAGTCCTCCGAAAAGAGACAGTGATTCAGTACATTTAATAACTAAAATAATTAAGCGCTATAAAATTGCAAAAGCCGACACTAATAATACTTCATTCGTTACGTCGCGACTTGATTTTTTTTTCAAAGATAGCAAATGTTTTTGAAATTGTCCTATATAATTTTTTTACCATTTATTTACGGACTAAAACTCACCACATATCATTTAAAAAATGACATACAACAAAATACAACTGACATCTAACCTAACCCTAAACATAAACTTCAATAAAGTACAAAATAAGTAATAGTAAGTTATGAAAACAAAGTGTGGTAACATGAGTCCGCTAAGGAAGAGCTCAGTATTTGTTGAGTGAAAGCTTCTTTAGCGGCGTTGCGCACTTTTTGTGGAATGGATAAAAACTTCTAAACTCGCATCATATCGTCAGATCGTAAGACTACGCGGGGCGCATTTGCGAATAAGACGGTGCGAGATTTAAAATAAAACGAAGACTCATTGCTGTTTTTATATTGCTTAGATATTTCTGAAGAGTATAAGATTCGCAATGGATAATATGCCGCAATATGCCTACCATTACATTCTCACAAGGCAACATGATAGCAGATACGTATAAAATCAACAGACAATATGTCAATTGCGCTGTGTCAAGTGTGTCCGTAATACGCGCTATTTTGTTTTGCTGATTAATGCCTGGTTCCTATAATCAACGAAACGTAATCCGTAAGTTTAACCATCCGTTATTTGTTGAAAATAATGGAACGTTAATCATATTTTCAAAAAATGTTCAGAGTCAACTATCGAAAACGAGCAACCGTTGTTAGCAATCTTACTAATCGTACAAACTACTACCATCCGTAATCAAAACGACTCATTTCTTGAATGTAGGAACCGGGCACAAATAATAATTAGGTAATATCTCGTTGTCAATTGTTATTACCAATA
Organism: Calephelis virginiensis; assembly: GCA_002245475.1. NCBI lineage: Eukaryota > Metazoa > Arthropoda > Insecta > Lepidoptera > Riodinidae > Calephelis > Calephelis virginiensis. Next base: position 3,688 of record NJDC01000094.1, read on the forward strand.
CCATGTACATTTACAAACTGAGTGCCAGAGTTTTAAATCCTAGCCAGCCAGACTATGACAATTGAATTAAAATAATTACAAAACGGTCTACAAAATTGAAGCACATAATAAAGGAGAGTTTCGTATCCGCACAAAGGTTGTCTGCCATATAACCAAGTTGTGCTTACAAAGGTTTTAAACTAAATCGCATTAGTAAAAACACCCAAATATATAATCAGCATTATTATCACTAGTCAAGGATAGTTTAACTGTGTGTAATGAGCTTATTACTGAATAAGATAATTCATACAAAATAAACGATGAGTTGCACTCCGGGAGTGCCGGTAGAAGTGAAAACTTGAATATTTACGTTGTGCATTTTTGATATTTTGGAATGGTTAGGGAATTATTTTGCACAAATTGCTTTAAGTATTATCAGTATGAAAGTACTATCATTTATGTGGTAGAATACAATATTCATTTATTGCGCTATGTCCGCAATATATGCAGGTCACGCGTCCTGACGCGAGTTTAGAAGTTTTTACCCATTACAATAAAGTTCGCAACGCTGCTAAAGAAGTTTGCACTTCAAAACCATATTAACAACGAAAAAAAAGTACCTATTAAATATTTTAAATAGTACTATCAAAATGAGGACTATCAATTATTCAGATATGAGTAACAGTTAATTCTTAAAGCAGTATATAAACAACTATTTTATTAACATCTTACTAGTAGTTTTTGAGTAATATTAATGCATAAATATTCATTTATGTTGACGATCTCATAATTGATTAGTATTACATAAACACCACTAGTCAGATAATAGCGATTAAATTAATATGGTTGGTCGTCCCTCGAAATCATGGCATATAGTTTTAGAAAAAAACAGAATCATCAAAATCAGTTTCCCGGGTAATTCATTTCTTTCTTTCTTTAGGTTTTGGCCTTCACGTTAGTATTTAGCCATTAGTCAATTAGTAATTTGCATCAAATTTTATATCAATTTCAATTAATTTTAATTAGTTATCAGTCATAAGTCGTCAATAAGTCATGTCAGGCTCTTGGGTAAAACGGTGACCTTTTTACACAAGCTCATGTAATGAGTTTTGGCGGCAACGAGGAAATATACGATACGCTCATTTCTTCATGATTATTTCATTTGTGCACTTTCACTGAACAAAATTGTACAAAATGCCACCAAAATTGACTAATTTCACTCAATATTAACACGAAATTCAATAATTATGAAAAAAACTTCGACCATCTTTTCTCTCGATGGCGCCAAAACTCGGGTAATTCATTGCGTACAAAAAATATGACTTGTCGAAATAAGAATCTAATCCTTTTTTAAACTCGGGGAAAAAATGTCCACACAAAAAATCGTGATTCAAATGAATTTTGGTTTTCACTGTGTCACCATCACGATTCTCATTTTTTTAATATGATTGACTTCATGTCAAACGAAACTTTTACATTGAAAAAATGATCCTCAATCAGAAAGCTGTATCGTTCATATAATTTTACTTTAGGTATATGTTTAGTTTAATTTTGTTTATCTGTTTTGTTATTTTTTTTTATTTTATGTGTTTTAATTCATTCAATAGTACATATTTAGTAGTTTATATATCTGTACACCAAGTCTACTTATTTTATTTTATTTAGTACTTTCCTTTTACGGGTTGACTGGAAGAAATTTATTTTATTAGAGATAAGCTCGCCTTTTGTACTTTGTTTTTCTTTTTACTTTTAAGTATTTTTTTGTATCTAATATCAGTTGTGTACAATAAAGAGTATATATAAAGCGGCTAAATCAATCAGTGATTTTAATAAATAAAATAAAAAAAACTACTTCTAAGAAGTTATTCAACAGACAAGACGTACCATCTTTTTGTATACAATTAAAAATGAATCTCGGAAATCTGTGTAAGTCGATTTAACTAATTTTGACTTTGAATTATTTGCGATAGTCCAGCAAAGGTTTAAAAGATAAGTAAATTTGAAAAATGGTGAGGAAACTAACAAAATTTTGATTTTGTTAATACAAACTGAACGGGTAGAACAAAGTTCGACAGAATAGCATAATTTTTTTGCATACGTTTTATCATATCAAATCATTTTTTGGATATCTTTTATTGATGTCTTTCACACTGTTTAAAAATTTAAACACCGCTTTTGGAAGGAACTTACATTTAGAGCAGTAATAAAGATTTGTTACAGTTTTAATTTCAAACACATTACAGTCGAATACATCGATGAGTAGTTTAGTAGTAACTAATGGCAACTAAAAACAATACTGTCTCATTATGGTTTAAGTATGTCAACCCAAGCTTACAAACACTTTTAGTTTAAAATCTATGTCGCTAGATGGTAAACTGTAGAAAAAATCAAATTGAAAACTTTTTTTCATCGCCTTAAAAAATATTCAGAAACAAAAAAAAAGAAAAGATTCCTGTCCACGTCTCTAAATTACGAATTAGCACAGTCGTAAAGCACGAGATCTATTGTGTATACGTAATTTATTCACCAGTTCAAATACAAAAAACTTGTCCGACCCAAACGAAGGGTCTTCAAGCCCCAGCAAAAAGGTGTCAATTTTTGAAAGATTGCACCGCGTCATGAATATTATATGAACGAATCGAGTTAAGGGTATTTTGTGATAATGTTCGACGGTCGTTTGGATGCTGTCAGCCTATGTCATTTCACATGGATTGGCCCTTTGTTAAAAGTAACACGTAGAATGTCAACGGGGGCAGGGAGCTATCGCCTGGAAAATTTGTTGCTGAAATTTGAGTGGCTGTTTGTTTATTCTGATAGTTTGGAATCAATTTAAACTTTGTTTGTTATGTGGAATGATTTCATTAATATGTATGGAATTATTACTAATAGTAAGAGCATAGAATTCGTCGTTTTAACAAGCTAGCTCTGACTTGCGACTTTTTTTGCGTTTATCCCAGACTAAAAGTTCTTTTTAGGATAGAACCGTAACATTATAAATGCCGTTAGGTAAACATAAACTATATTGCGAAATAGATTTCTATTTTTTTTACAATTTGACGTGCTATTTTTTGATAGTTTATGAGTAATTTTCAAATTTAATGGGTCGTTATCAAATTGTTGTTACAGAACTGTTGCAACAAAACCATTGTAAAATGAACCAAAGTAATCAAATTGTAATTTTAAAGCTTAGTGTACAACAGCCAGAAAAATATTATCACACTTTTTGTCTACTTATGTTAATTTTGAGGATTTTAAATAGTTATTCCAAGAATAATAAATCAGCTTTTTAATAACAAAAAATATATTTTTCACAACATAGTATATTATAACAATTTGTGTTTTAAATCTTCTTGGTTGATTGGAGTTTGAAGTGGCTTCAGAAGATACTACGTCCACAAATCACGCACATACATCATCTGCAGTTGGGTTGCTTCAGTAATGGTAACTCACGGAACGGTTTATATTCCTATAAAAACTCCCAATTTCAAAATTATTTTTAGTTTTCAATTCGTGCAACTTAATTACACCTCGACTTAAACAACAAACGATTCCTGAATATACAGTTAATCGGAATGAAGGTACTTAACCGAATAGGAATAAAAGTATTGATGATAGTGAATTATCACTCTACTACCTTTAGAAATTCAAGAAATAAAAATTTAATGACCTTAGGAATTAACGCGATTCGTTGATAGACTTGTATCAAAAACTCAATTTTTGCTTGAACTTCCAACAGCAAATTTGTTAACAGCGCTAGATTCGTTCCTCGCATAAAATGTTCTATGACAGTTTACAATTTGACGGTTAGCCATAAACAAATCACAAACTTTCGAAAAATAATATGTTAAATTGTCAATGGTCTGGTGTAGTTCAAAATTTTTCTGCTGTTTACAATCTAGCAACATAGATTATAAAGTTAAGGTGACATTCTTAAATGAATCTTATATAAATGAGATAGTATTGCTTCAAGTTGCTACTAATCTAAGTTACTACTAAACTACTAATCGATGCATTTGGCTGTAATACATTTGAAATTAAAATTGTAATAAATCTTTACCGCTGCTACAAATGTAAGTTCCTTCCAAAACTGGTGCTCATTTTTTTAAACATTGCTTAGCATATGTAACAAAAGATATTTAAAAAATGACAATCTGATAAAAGATATACAAAAAAATTATGTTGATGCGATTCTGGCGAACTTTGGACGAAACGTTGAATTTGTATTCACAACATTAAAATTTTGTTAATCCTAGTTTTATCACAGTTTTTCTCATTTTCTTATCTTTCAAACCTTTCCTGGACTACCACAAATAATTCAAAATCAAAGTTAACTAAATCTGCCCTGTCCAGCTGTTTAGGAGTTACGTTACCAAAACACACATTGTTACACAGTTGTCTAGGGTAGTTGAAACTCAAGAAATACCTGTGTAAAGTACGTATTAAATATGCAGTGTGTGTCTTAATCTTCATGTATAAAATGTTGTAGCAGACTCCTTGTCTGCTACAACATATACATTTGTAACTGTTCTAAATAAAGAATTGTTATCATTACGCATGCAAAAGAATCCATACTAATTTTATCAAACAAAATGTCTATCTGTTGCTCTTTAACGGCTAAACCATTGCACCCACTTTAAATTTAATACAAACACAGCTAAAGATCTAAGTTCAAACATAGGTTAATATTTTTTTCATAAATCAGTCCCTAAAGGACTATAATAGGAGATGGAAGCTTGTGTGAAAATCGTAACTATCCTACGCTGACGAAGACGCGCCCAAACAGCTATTTAAATAAATAAGACGTAGGCAGGAGCACAACCAGGTCACCCACTACTAGCTACACTAACACTGCAACACTAAGTCCCACAATATGATAGGTGGCAAGTCTATCGCCAACATATCCAATCCCGAGCAATAGTTTTTTTTTTAATTAGAAAATTGGAAAAACCAAATTTTCTTTTTGTTGCCCGACCCGGGAATCGATCCCGGGACCTCATGTCTAACACCTGGACCGCTAGACCACAGAGGTGACCTATCTAGTACCTAGTTATATATACATATATTAGAAAATATGTATAGTTTCAAAAATAGTTTGTATTTGGTGTAAGCTTTAAGTTTTTTTGTTAATAATGTAAGTCTTAGCCTGTTAATAATTATTTTCTTTCTTTCTTTAAAAAAACATTAATCACATTAAGTAATAACAAACAGTACCCATAACATTAATGATATTGGTCAGCAGTTCCCGAAAATTTTTAGAGGGTTGACCTATGTACACATTACTTAGTAATAAAGCTTTAAAACAAATACTGTTCCCAAGAGAGTTGGAGAGGGAGTTGAGAGGATATCAAATAAATGGAAGGTGAGGACCATCCCACGTCACCGTCGACCGCGTAACTCAAGTTGATTGTTTGTACTACGGACAAGGATTTTTCCACTTGATTGTCTGATTTGATTTACCAGAGAGGTTCTTGGATTGCAGGCCAAATTGATGTGTAAGTTTACTGTGAAATAAATGGAAAATAAATATTGTACCTAATGTACTATGGTGATGAATCTGTGAGCGATTACTAAACTAATGAAAAAAATAAAATGAAATTTATTTATTTTGTTAATACTAACATATTCTACCACATTGTGATATGCAAATATTTTTAAAATTCTAATAAATGTGTATGACATATTTTTTAATATTTGAAGCAAAATTTAAAAATATTATAAGGTTTAACCCTAACTACCATAAGCTACCACAATTTCCAAACCTAGCCAGTCAGGAAAAGAAACGGCAAAACAAACTCCCCGGCAACAGGGATTAACCTTAAACCGCTAAAATGACTATATTTTATTACTATATTATATTATATTATATTACTATATTTATTAAATTTATTATATTATTATGTTATAATATTACATTAAAATTTTAAGTCTTTTAACAAAAGTGATGGAAAGGCAAAGCTCGTTTGGTGTTGTCAGATATGTTTAGCATCAGTGAGTGTTTAATTGACTTAAAAGGGAGCTATATATTGGACGATTGTTTTGTTTATTATGTATGTACTTCGATTTCTCAATTTGTGATCTGTTTTCGAAAATGTCTTTAAAGGATGTTCTAGATGGTTGTCAACACTCCTTTCAGTAAAGGTAAACTATCAGGACACTTTATTTTTCCGTTTATTATAAAATTTGGATTTAATATATGGCCCAGATGGATGCAAACAAATGTTTAAAAATAATGTTTACTACAGTAATATCGCTCTCATCTTCTTGATTCTATATAGGGATCGGGCTTTAAAAAATTGAAGATGTGTATATTCAATTTTCTAATAAAAATAACTTTGCCTGGGATTTGACATGTGACCGGTTGGCGTTAAGCTTATCACCTATCATATTGTGGGACTTAGTGTCTTCGGCTTGTCATGGGTGTCCTGGTTGTACCTCTGCCTAGTTCTTCGGGGATATGGGCGTAAGGATACTTTTTTTTAACAACCATCTAGAACCATACTATTTGAAAAAGAGGTCTGAAATTACTAAGTCTGGATCTGATGAAAAAAATCCAAGAAAATTGAAAGAAATATTCAATTTTTCCTGTATTTAGATGACGTAATATTGAAATTTAAGTCGGTTTATAGCAGTTTTAATGCTTTTCAATTAATACAATAGGTATATTTTGATAATAATTAACGATATTAATTTGATTAACAGTTAATTAAGCCTGTATAAAACGAAAATGTTCGATATAATTTCAATCAAATTTATTTAGCCATGTGATGTTACTTATAACATAGGATATTTATTTTATTTTGGGACTCGGGACGTGCTTGGCATATAATTGCAACATTTTTTTAAAGAAAAATTTTAAATAGCACCCTTTCGCTGTCAAATGCTCTAACCGCTTGAACTAACAATGTTTGACGAAAAGGTTTTAATCGAAACGAAATTTAATCTGCCTTTTTCTTTAAAAATATGCAGAATGGCTATACCCATACCCATATAACCATAATACCCATCCTGGGCCAATATAGAGAAATATTTTTTTTAAAGGACGATGAGTTTCTTTCTTCTTATCTTCTAAGTGTGTTGAAATGATTAACGTAGTGGGATTATACATAAATGACAAAGTACGTGTTGTATTTTTCAAATAAAAAGTAGTATTTGATCCGATTTTGTTATCTTAAAATTATTGCCTACAAGTATAAGTACCTTATTATTAGTTATTAGATATCACAAACCAAAAATAAGTAGTAAAACTAACGCAAGAAAAACAAATGCTATAGAATGCTTGATTTTACAATAAAGTATGCTAGACACAATAACAAAAATGTTTAATACTCGTCACAAAATAATTTATAAGCTATTATTTGTTTGTATTATTTTTACCGTCAACAAGATAATGCCTGCCACCCTTCGAAATGCTTCCTGACAATCCCGCGACGACAAGCGTTTCAAATCTTCATCATTGTCCACTTGTCATTAAGTTTTTGTCTTGTTTCCCCCGTCTTAAGTCTTCCAGCTTATTGAAGGAACACACAGTTGTGTCGCGTGGATAACAAAGTAAAACATTTTTTAGTATAGGGCAAGGTGGCATTTGGTTGAAGTACCTATTTATAAATGCAGATATGTTAAAACAGGGTAAGGGTATATCAAACTTACATATATCAAAGTACTAGTAGTATTTAATTTAAATGTAATATATACAACTTTAAATGATTTTTCACTCTTTGCACTCACTTTGAATCTTAAATCAGTGTAAAGAAAATTTCTTCTATGCGCGTTTTCATCAAAATAGTGCGATATTAATTATATTGGCTTTGAAAACAGTATTTCTTGACAACTGTAACCGCGATTAAATCTGTAAAAATAAAATTAATCTTTATCTGATAAGTGTTAAAGCATATCATAAACCTATTACACTGCAACCTATTGAATTAGAAGGCAAACTTGTTCACATATTTCTTGTTATAAGGAAATATAGATCGCCTATATTTCCTTATAACAAGGATTATATTATTTCTCCAGCGTTGGTCCGGGCTCCTTTGTAGAATAGACCATCTGCCTTCCTGTGACAGGCAGCTCGTAAAAGGCGAGCGTAGGCTTGCCGTCACTAGCACCGTGACATCTGACTAGGTGGCAGAGTTTCGCAGCGACTCACCCGGATTGGTATCACCGCCTTACCTATTCCTGCCGCCATAACATCATGACGTGTTCCGTTTCGGAGGGTAAGGTAGCCGGTAAACTTACTTTTGCTCGAGGCCTAACATCCCGGCCTCTGGTTGGCAACGCACCATAACCACCTTTGGTGTCTCTAGGCTCCAAGAATTTCTTACCATCAGGAAATCCGTCTGCTTGTTTGCCTTCCAATGTTATAAAAAAAAATACACACCAAAAGTGGCGGATAGGCACTTCCAGCCTGAGTTTGGATGTTTTTTTTTTTTTAAGATTGAAAATGGAGATCGCAGTCGTTGTGGCGATCCAAAAAAGTGAGGCGATGACAAAGAAATGGTCGAGTTACTAGTGGTAACAGGCTGCGCAGCAACTTACACAGCCTGGCCTATTACTGCCACCATAATGACTTG
>NJDC01000094.1:12773-41630 GCA_002245475.1 Calephelis virginiensis
TAACCACCTTTGTTGTCTCTAGGCGCCAAGAATTTCTTACCATTAGGAAATCCGTCTGCTTGTTTGCCTTCCAATGTTATAAAAAAAAATACACATCACAAGTGGCGGATAGGCACTTCCAGCCTAAGTTTGGATGGTCTATTTGTTAAGATTGAAAATGGAGATCGTAGTCGTTGTAACGATCCAAAAAAGTGAGGCGATGACAAAGAAATGGTCGAGTTACTAGTGGTAACAGGCTGCGCAGCAACTTGCACAGCCTGGCCTATTAATGCCACCATAATGACTTGAAGTTCTGGTCGGGAGGGTAAGGCAGCCAGTAGACTTGCACAATAGGCCTAATATCCCGGCTATGGGACAATGACACATCAGCCACACCTGCCTGTGTCTATAGGCCATAGTTAGCTCTTGCCATCTAGAGAACTATATGCTTCTTCACTGAAAAAAACTTTACAACTGAAGACCACGCTTAGGCGATTTGTGAATGAGCTGATTGGCTCTTTAAAGATAAAATTTGCCGCGAATAAGCGGATATTATTAATATTTTTTTAATGACAAAACACTTCTAATGTATCACTTATATTTTATTATTGTATTAATAACCTACCAGGACACTTATAACAGCATCATCATGGCTAAATTTTAAATTACCCGGTAACCGGTAGGCTATGTTAAAAATGTAAGTGATACGTTAAATAGTACAAGTGCTTATTCATTTAAAAATATGAATTCATTAAGCTCTGACGATGGAGAGTCATATTTGGGATAGTATTAATTTTATGTTTTATTCGTTATCATTGCGTTATCACAAAAATTGCGAGGACGGAGGATCATAAAATTTGACACACTTATAGTTGTGTCAAGAAAAAGTGCAGAACGCTAATCTTTTAAAATTAATGCTTACAAAGTTCATTAAACCAAAAAATAAAACATTACACATACTACCATGCATTAGACACACACAAATAAATATACTGATAACGGTAAAATATAAATAACAGACTGCGCACAAACTACATTCATGATGTTTGGAAACAAAGTAGTTAGTCTTGATAAATAATGAAGGCGTTTTCATGAAAAAGATAATTGACAATAGAACCTCAATAACTTCTCAACATTCATTTTTAATCATTTATATTGAATAACTGCTAATTAAAATTTATTGTGGTTGAAATTCGACCAACGACGACGACTAGTAATTATAACTCGTTGTAAAATATAGATATTGTGGACTGAACGATGCAACAGTGTGTCACGTTCCTAGAGTTAACGATGAGCGGACGCCACCGACAAATGGACGCGGATTGACGTCACATTTATTTCGCTGACATCCGCCATTATTGTGCAGATTTATTTATTCGCTAAACTAGGAAATGCTATTATTATCCTAGCTTCGTTGACAGCAAAACAAAAGAAAAATATTATTATAACACATACATATCGATAATTTCATAAATTTATCACCGCCTCAAAATTATTTATTATTCATTGTCCAAATTAGTGGGTTTAAAACGACCCTAATATTAAGCTTTTTTCTTGTTTAAGGGTAATTAAAAAAAAACACAAGAGAATTGTACTGCAAATGCACTTACAAACAATTTGACTATGATTTACACCGTACTCAAAGAGTTCAAAGATTCAGAGTCATCTTAACGACTGATTAAAAGATAATTATCGTATCTGAGTGCGCCGGTAAGTATCATCGTCCAATCGGTGTTCTTCAAGATATTGTTTATTTTTTCGTAAAAGAATATTCGCAAAAGTTTGCCTTCTCTACGCTGGTTTCGCAGTTTCATATTAAGTCTTTCAAAAGATTTTCAATAAATAAAATGTATAAAATTTAAGCGTTACGTCGAAAAGCTCCACAGTCCATGGACATCGAATCAACGATCTAACGCGAACCACCGATTCTGAATACGAGTGGAATTATCTCGTGTTCCTGAAAACGCTGACGCATCCTTTCGAGGAGTTTTGTCCTTGATACAGTATTATTTGTACTAGATGTGACACCAACATTTGAAAATAATGTACAAAAATATCATAATAAGTAGCTAGGGTTATTTATAAATTCAAATTGATTATGATATTCACGTTTTCTAATATGTAAATAGTATAAAAATATCTATAAATATCATGATACTTGAAACTCTATGATATGTAGAGAGTTTCAAGTAGAAAGTAAAAGAAGTACTGCAAGACATGGTAAGAAGAAATGAACTCATATGTATGTGTTAAGAGCATAAATTTATTCAAATTCAAAGCAAAATAGACCATCAATTCTTTTGATAGCCAACGATTGAAACATAAACACTAAAATGAGAGTTCTTCCATATTTTCCATATTATCGCCTCTGTGGTCTAGCGGTTCAGTTGTTGGACTCGACTGCATGAGGTCCCGGGTTCGAATCCCGGGTCGGGCAACAAAACAAAAATTGGGTTTTTCCAATTTTCTAATAAAAAAAGATGTTGCTCGGGATAGGATATGTGCCCGGTTGGCGATAGGCTTGCCACCTATCACATTGTGGGACTTAGTATCTTCGGCTAGTCGTGGGTGCCCTGGTTGTGCCTCTGCCTACCTCTTCGGGGATATGGGCGTCAAGATACTTTCCATATTTTCATCACCTTGACATACTAGAGTAATATAAGGAACCACAAACAAAAGATATATTATAAAATATGTGCGTGTCCAAATACAATCATAATATTTGAACCACTATTAATTGATTTAGTATGTTTTTAATTCATTATATTAGTCTAAATTACTAGAATTAGGTATATATTGTACGTCTTTTGCAATCAGATTTTAAATGTGTAAATACACTCATTCCGTGTTAACATCATTAAAATAAGCATAAAGTTTTTGTTCCAGTAATGAATTGAAAAATGTTAATACATTTTAATCTAGCTTTATTATTAGACAATAAAATTCAGAATCGAAAAATGTTTACATTACGACACAAACCATGAAATATTTTTTTGTATGTAAAAGGTCAGCAACCAAGTATGGTATGAGATTTACCAATTTATTTACCAATTCCGGTGGTATGAGACAATCATAGTCTCTATACATCATAGGTGCTATAGGTCCATCACTATCCTAAGGCCAGGATAGAAGGCCTATTAGGCAAGTCTACCGGCTACATGATAATCAATATGGCGGCAAGAATAGGTAAGGCGATGGATCTCTACCCGAGCAAAGTCGCTGCTCTACCACCACCAACCACCAGTGACCTTGTTGGTAATTATATTTTAACTAGTGCCTTTTACTAGCTACTTGTCAGAGAAGCAAATGGTTTATTCTGTTCAGTGCACCCTGACCACCACGGGAACAATTACCAAACTTGTATGAGCTACGGTATTGTTGCTATTTTTTTGTAAAAATGTTAGCCGTGCCAAAAAACTTTATATCTTTGTACGCCCACATAGTCATGTACGCGCTCAGTAATGATCAGCGCTGAACGAACCGCTAACTCGATTACCTGAAACGAGGCTCGCATTGTAATAGAGCACTATTTTTCTCCGTTATTACGTAATGCATTACTAACTCGGTTTAGCTTAAATGATTAGGAGGGTTGAAGTGTTTGTAAAGGCCTTATTCAGATATAGGAAAAGTAATATATAAAACCATTAAAGGAGTACATTTTCTGTCTAGATTGTAGAAATTTCTAGAAAAAGTATTTGCTTCTCAATGAATCTTAGTTTTTAACCGAGTTTAAAAAAGAATTTTTCCAATTCGACTCTACGTTTTTTGTAATTAAAAAGTTAGAGTCGGTTCTTTCAGTTGTACTGTGATTAATTATATTGATATTAAATCTCAATTCAAATAAGACTGTATTTAAGTAGTGTATAATTTAAGTGTATAATTTAAGAGCAGCAAATCTATAAAAAACCTACTTCGATATAGTTATCTTCGTGGTGACAGATGTCAAAAAATATAGAAGTCGAACGTGCAACCTCCTCATTTTTTCTGGTAATTTTAGAACGTCCAACTTTATTCAAATAAAGTGGTTAAGTGCGAGTCGAACTCGTCTTTGACGAGTTTCTCAGTAGCATGATTTATTGATTTAGTCACAAATGCAACAAAACACTATGTTAACATTTTCGTCACCAAAAAAACCTTTTCTGTAAATGCTAAACATAGTTTTTTTTTTGTTAAATGTGATAAATCACTTTGTAAATATTGACGAATATATGCTTTATCTAAAAAAATATTTTCCGTTTTAATTAAGTTCATTGCGTTTTTGTTGAGATCTACGACACATTTTTTAAAACCTTTAACGCTTTTGCTTAAGGAGGTAAGGGGTATACATGTTTTTACCACTTTGGAACTTTGTCAACCTTTCAAATGATTAAATTTGACAAAAAAAAACAGTTTTAGAAATCTCATGCATGAGAATGCCGGATGTTTTTTTTTGTTTCAATTCTATGTATGGATAGCAATCCCGCTTTTGACATTTTCATTTTTACTTAAATGAAAATCGTAAAGCAGACTGATGAATGCATCTACTTACCAATTTTCAACTGTGTTGTCCCACTAGTAAGATAATAAAGTGTTGTGATGTTCAGACGGACTGACGGACTTCTCAAATCTATAAGGTTCCGTTTTTGTCATTCATCTACCGAACTTTAAACGAGCTATTACTTTATTACTAATTCAGTCAGGTGAGTTAGGAATTAAATTTAACCTAAAGAATCAATCGGGTCATATTAACCTTATCTTAATATATATAATTCTAGTGTTCGTGTGTTAGTCACTGAACTCCTCCTGGACGACTGGAGCGATTTTGATGATTTTTTTTTGTGTAATCAAGGGAAGTCGAAAATGATTTAGATTCACAATTTGCTCTTCTGGAAAATGTGTTTTTTTAATTATTTTTTATTTGTAAGTAGTCGTTGATTTTGGAATGTCGCTACTACCGAAGCATTCATGTCAAACGATACGAAGTTTGCTGGGTCAGCTAGTCTATATATATAAAAAATCAATGCCACTTTTCGTTGTAATTTTATAACTCAAGGACGGGCTCACCTATCCAAACCAAATGTTTAGGCTTTATCCGGACTATTTAGTAGATGGTTCATCTGAAGTTTGCATAAAATAGGTCGAACGTTTTTTTATTTATCACATTTTTTGTAACAAATGAACTCAATAAATGGCGAATCATTTTGTATTTGTCAGTCAAATTGAAATTTTGGGATTGTGCTGTCTGTTGAAACTTTTTTCAGTTGGCTTTTTCTTTTTTGTTTTGTTGTGTTATGTCATTAATGCGGTCATATAGTGGCCATATACGTAGCGAAGCTCGTACCGGGCCGCTAGTTCAGTAATGTATTTAAGTATTTCTTTGTATAAGAAATTGCTTACTTTGAAGTAAAATTCAATCTGTGTAACTTGTAAAGGGATAGTTATTATTTATTTTAATATTTATCTATTAGATTAAAACTAATGTTAGCGGATTCAAATTTGGCGAATTTTTACATGATCTAAATATTGGCAACGTAGCAGCTTCAGCCAATAAAAAAAGCTATTAAAGTACTACGCCAGGTCGATTAGTGAGCTAAGATAGCGACAGTTAAACTATGTTGATGGCGCCCTTAATGGCGTCTGCTGTATTTCGCCCTTATTATCTATTTACAACCCGCATTTTATTATTGGGGTTAAGATGGTACAGGACATAAAAGTTGTAGTACAGAGGTAGGTTTGAGGGCGAGCGAGATCGGACTATCGTTAAGGGCTGTTTTATGACCATCAAAAGATACTTTGTGAGATGGCATCCTGTATTACTTGGAAGGACGTAATTTTAAGTATTTGGTACGATCTCGATGATTTATGAGCTTAATACTAAGGAAGTAATTGTGAATTTAATTGCTTGTTCTTAATTTCGGATGTTCTATTTCTTGTTCTTAATGTCGGTTCTTTTATTTGTTAAATGGAACCTTGTTCGGTTGCGTGATATTTACAACACTAGAACTGTGTCTCCACTCTCCGCACTAGCGTCAGGCATGGGAGTGATACCTAATTCGCGCTTATTATTTTATTTGTAGATAAATAAATTCGCTTTATTTTCGGCTAACTTTTTACTTTACGTCTTTTTATGTGGGTCTGCGAACTAGCACACGAGTCTCCTGACAGTAAGACAGTAAGACAACCATGGCCTAAAGAGATCATAGAAGTTACAGGGACGCCGCCGTTTTGTGGACGGCATATTGTCTATTAGTCTACTCTATCGGCTGCCCTTCCCTTCGAACCGGAACACCGAACACGACAAAGTCATTATGGTGACTGGAACAGGTAAGGCGGTGGATCCCAACCCTGGAAATTTGCTGCAACACCAGTGGTATTGTTGATATGATCTATATTTTAAAAAATGCTCTTCTCTTACGAGCTGCTGGGCAGAACAGCAAAAGGGCTATTCTCTTACTCAGCGGACCCGGACCAACATAGGGAAAATACGGTATTGTTTTTTTCATGTTATAGTTTCAAGTGTGTCAAATTTCATAATACTCCGTCGTTGCAATTTTTGTAAAAAGGGGTCCAAAGTTTTGGTTCACGTATTAATGTTATTAAATAAAATTAAATAATTAATCCGGCTCTGTGGTCCCGGGTTCGATCCCCGGGTCGGGAAATAAAAAAATTAGATAGTCTGTATTTTAAATTTTCCAATAAAATAAAAAAATAATTTAAAAAAATAAGTTGATCTATTGACATAGACACAACTTACTACGCAAAAGATAAACATGGAATTGTATTGTTCGCGGATGCCACTTCACTTTTATTTAAAGTGAAGAGGCAACTTGGAAAGTATGACGAAACGAACACTGCGATTTCAAAAGTTGTACACTGGTTCAATGTAAATAATCTTTTTTTTGAACAAACTAAAACTAAAAAAAAGTATCTTCACGCCCATATCCCCGAAGAAGTAGGCAGAGGTATAACCAAGGCACCCACGACTAGCCGAAGACACTAAGTCCCACAATGTGATAGGTGGAAAGCCTATCGCCAACCGGGCACATTTCCAATCCCGACCAACATATTTTTTTATTAGAAAATTGGAGAAATCCACTTTTCTTTTTGTTGGCCGACCCGGGATTCGAACCCGGGACCTCATGCAGTCAAGTCCAACACCCGGACCGCTAGACCACAGAGGCGATAACTAAAACTAAATGTATCAAATATTCAATGCCCAATGTGAGGTAACTAGAAATCGATGTGCAACTTAATGGGAACAAGTAGGACCTTGTTAATTCCACAACGTTCTTAGGAATCACAATAGATATAAAGTTGCAATGGGGTCGCCACGTAGTAAAGCTCGCAATAAGACTGAGCTCAGCAGCATATGCCGTTAAAAAAATTAGACAGTTAACCGATGTTGACACTGCTAGAATTGTTTATTTTAGTTATTTTCATAGCCTTATGTCATAAGGAATTTTTCTCTGTGGGGAGTTCTGCCGATGTAAATACTATATTTGTTTTACAAAAGAAGGAAATACGTGCAATTTATAACTTAGGCCCAAGAGAAAAAATCAAAGAAATAATATTCAAACTGTTACTTCCCATTACATATATGAAAATTTAATATATGTTCAGAAGAATTTACATTAATTTAAAAGAAACTGTTATAATGTAAATATGAGGAATAAAAACAATCTAGCTGTGCATGTGTCCCGTCTCCACAGAGTTAGTCATGTGTAGTCTTTCGTGGGCCAATGTATAATCGGTAATAAACTTCGCGATTTTATAAAAGACTTGCCATTAAATAAATTAAAAAAATATGTCAAAGTGAAATTGTATAAAAAAGGTTATTATACGATTGCTGAATATCTGTCGGATAAGTGTGCTTGGGATTAATTGCTCCTCATACCAATCTCTTACTAGTAATGATGTGTGATGTAATACTAATAAGAAAAAAAAGACAGCCCGCTGAATTTCATGCCGGATCATCTCAGTGTGTTGCCGCGTTCCGATCCGGTGGTAGTTTTAGTATTATATAGACTTGTCACAAGTGCCTTTTCTAAGGTGAATGTGAATAAAAATTAATGCAAGATTACACATAGAAATCGATACATGTAACGAACAAGCAAGAAAAAAGAACAAGAATAGGAAAGAAAATAATGGGTTTGGAACAAGATGCTGAAAATTCTGACTATTGCAATCCATGTTTAAGTTATTATGTTTGTCATTGACAAATATGTAAGACTTTTTAATCTAACCTTATGTGAAGCGGATGAAAAACACGACCTAAGATTCCGTTACGCAGATAGGCAGATACTTAAAAATTTTACAGGGTGCGCATCAAAACGTCAAAGATAATGTATATTCCAAGTGTATAAGTATGTATAGGAACAAAATATAGTAACGCATTAATACATCTAGATATTGCCCATGGGAAACTGATTAAATATCAGGGTAAATTTAGACTATGTCTTCTGGCAGTCGACAGCCTTTTAACAATCTACAAACAAATTTTATACCATGACGTTGTGGTTGTCACCATGATCCTGTGTTAACTTGACGTATTGGTAATGACAATTTAACCTTTGCTCATCTCTTATGAGCTTTCTGGCAGAAAGGCACATGTTCTATTCTATAAATGAGACCTGAACCAATACAGGTATAATACCTATAAGAATAATATAGGTGTTAGTCAACGGCATTAATACCAATAAATTAATATCAGCATACGTTTCACAGAGATATCCACAATCGATATTCAGTATAGAGGCTTAAGGTAGACCGTGGCAAGTGTGACAGAGGGGCAAGTGTAACAGTTGATAATAATTGAGTAAATATCTGTTATTCTTCAAACTGCCATCTAATAAACAATTAAATAACTTTTTAAGCATCTCAATAATTAACGATGGCGAACTTAATGTCAACTGTTTTAGTGTCAGACGTCAGATTGTTCTAGAGCATCGTGACAATTGATCTCGCTTCGATTTGTGTATTTTTTTGTAATTATTGTGCGAAGATAAGATGATATTTCGAATGAATCAAAGGTCAGTTCTACCGACTTATTTATGGGCTTTCACTTTTATGTGTTTTTATAAACTAAAACATGTTATTTCTCAAAATATCTTGACTGTTACCCTTAACCCGGACATAAAAGTAAAAGTCAAAGTGTGACAGTGTTACGCTTACCCATAACTTTGTCTAACCAGAGATGTAAGTAGTGATGTACAGCTCGAAACAAATTATCGATTGCATACTGTTTCTTTTAACTTTGTTATTGTAACTTTAGACAGTAGTATTTATGTTTTAACATGCAATCATTACTTAAGACATGATAATATTTATTGCTTAAACTAATGTTCTTTTTATAGATTTTATTTGGGGCGAAAATACATTTTTTGGTATGTGTGTATTTTTGTGTTTTTGATATGTGTCTAAGACGGAAATCAAACCCAAGCATCGCGGTAGGTCGGTGGTGTTAAGCATGTACGCTAACACTTCAACCTAAGAAGCAATAAAAAATAGTTGTAATAACAAAACTTTTTAGCAAACAAAAAACAATTTTAAATAAAAGCGTACATAAATCCTAAATAAAACAAAATATGAAACAGACGTTTAAACGAATTGCTAAAACAGTGAAGGTTGTGAAAAAACTCACAACTGGCGTTCAAAGGCCGCAGCTGTTCACAAATCTCTTTCGTACGTGCTCAAGTCTTCCAGTGTTTAGTCCTAATGAACAACTCTTTACTATCACAAACTCTTCGCACTTAAGTGATGTAGAAATTAAACGGTGTTCGTGCCAAGAAATTATTTAATTTTGTATATTAATGAGAGCTCTCGTCGAAGGAGTGGGATTTTTGATAATTTCGGATATTATTTAGTTCTTTTTTATAGTAACATTAAAGTGTCTTACATTAAAGACTTCGCTATCTTTTTAATTTCATTTTCTATTTACCAATCTTTCACAGATACTATACTTATATCATAAAGGCGAAGTGTGTTTATTTGTCTTTATTCCACTTTATGATGCAACAACGTCATGGTGTGATTTTTTTGTGTAAATAGTTTTTTGGCATTTTAAAGAAGTCTTTAGAATACCAAAATGGGGCTACTGTTCACCTTGATTATTAGGGTTTCCGTGGGAAAGATATTTTAAACCGTTATTCATTTATGTTTGACGTTTTATAAATTTAAATGGGTACCTATTTAAGACGCTTTCAGTAACTTCGTAGGTGTCTGTGTAACGGAACCTTAGGGCGTGTTTTTCACCCGCTTCACATAGCGTTAGATTAAATTGAAGTCTTACATATTTATTAATTACTACACAATAAATTAAAAAATGGAATGCCAAAGTCGGAGTTTTCATCAACTTGCTCCAAACCCATTTTTTCTTTTTTCGAGCTATTAAGGTTAACTCACTACAAAACAATATTTGCAAAGTTGTTGTTTTAGGTATTTTTGTGTGAGTGCAATATGGTCTGCCATTCATAAAAGTAGTATCTACGTATAAGTTTTTTTTATATCATAGCAAACTACAGACACCAAAATTATTGAAGATACGTTACTATCACACACACGCACGTCTTTAGACTACATAATCAGTATAAAATAATCTAATTGGAATCAAGCCAAGTCTTGAAAACAAAGTTTTTTATACTATTATTATTAAAAGATTGGAAAGAGAAAAAAGCTCAACGAATTTGGCATGTCTTCCGCTAGTGAGCTCAGAGTATACCTTTGCCTACCTCTTCGGGGATACGGGCTTTAAGATACTTTGTGAATTTGTTGTACATTCATTTTTGATCGGCGATATTGTAATACCTAAATTATATCTTTAATACTCACTTATTCGTTAAGTTCGTAGTATTAAAAATATAAGAGACATTCAGACAACACTAAATCTTTGTAATTTTCTATTTATTGTTGACTCGACTACATTTATTACGACGCTTAAATATTATACACAATATTGCTCTCTTTATTACAATATTTTTATTTGAGAAAACGTTAGTAAATAACCGATACGAAGAATAGCATTCTCATTTTGTTACAACTTTGTCTACATTAAGTGGAAATACATGTCGAAAATATGTAATGAAGGTTTACCGTGAAATATGCTTTACAAATTAACGACAATATTACAAATTTTTACTTTATAATAATTTTATAAAAGCGAAATTTCGTGTAGATATTTTTCATGGCTCGTAAAGCGAACTAGCCCACGGCTCTCCTGACAACCGTGGCCTATAAACCCATGATAATGTAATTGCATGTCCTATAACCAGTATGTTGGAATTATTGTCTAAGTGTAGTGTGACGGTGTCACGGTAATATAATTTGCAGTATTATTACTCGGCCCTGTTTTTTTAATTAAATACCTACAGCCGTGTGGTACGTCAACACACGATAGGGTTACGGGCTTTTAGTGTAATAGCTATTTTATCTGCCTATTTGAATTTTTATAATTTTGTAAATTCTTCTAAATTTAAGATCGTAATTACTGTGTTTAAAAAAATACAAACCCTTTAATGAATAGAAATTGTTCAATAAAAATGTATGTGGTGGATTTTATAACCAATTTTTATAGAAATCGCATTCTTAATCGCTCATTCGAAAGTCAAAAACAGTACAGTCTAATTGACCTTTGCCATATTAAGTAAATGCTTGGATTTATTAACCGAAAAAAGGGTCACAAATCGCACGGTTGTATATTGATTACAAAACAATGAAAAAACGACGTTAACGTTGTGCATTTTTGATATTTTGAAATGGTTAGGGAATATTTTGCACGAATGGCTTTAATAATCAGTATGAAAGTACTATAATTTAAGTGGTAGAATACAATATTCATTTATTGCGCTATTGTACACAACCACGACAACACGAACCGTCTGTCCTTCCGACAACACAACCATCTTATTCGCGCAAGCGCCCTGCGCCGTTTTATGAATTTTCGTCTTACGAATCAGGGCACGTGTCCTGACGCAAGTTTAGGAGTTTTTACCCATTCAAAAAAAGTGCGCAATGCCGGTAAAGAAGTTTTCACTTCAAAAACGATATAGCATCGACCGTTTGTAGCTGCGGCGTAACCGTGAATACTTGTATACCAAGTGTCTACTAAACTCGTGACGCACAAGTAAAAAACGCGTTTACGCATATTTATATGAAGATAGAATATACATAATACCGGCTACCCTGCGTTATGTATGTATTTTTTTTTAAATGACAAGTAAGCATTGCTTTTACGATGATTTCAATAGAAATATCCGAGACAAAACGTTTATGCATCATGATTATTCACGAAGCGTTTTTAATTAAGCAAGTCCCGCCGAGTCTAGCGCCACATAAAATTTTATAACCCTTTAATAAGACGTAAAACTGCTATCAACCTCCAGTTTTAACGACGAATATTAATGATTATATCCACCGCAACATATTTTGTGGTGGTTTAAAGCAATCCCTTTATATTAATCTTTGCTACGATGATAAGGGCTTTTGCATCAGAGGGATATGAATATTAATGATAGCTCATAAAGAACTAACTGTAGTCCGTGGTTTTTACTTATGTTAAAGTTGTCTAGTGTAAAAACGTAGCATATGTCCTTCTTCTAGGACTAATACATTTGCTGAAATTCATTAAAATCGCTTTAAATGTTTTTATGACATTAATTTCATCTATACGAGCATACACTTTCTTGCATTTACAATAAATAAATATCCATGGACAAAATATTTTAATCGAATCTAGCCCCAAATTTAACAAACTATATATTAGTGTCGTCGTCCTCGATACAAATTGTTGCAAAACTATAGGTATATAAAATTACGTATATATTTAATAAACACCCAGACCCGAAAACTGACATCTATTTTCATGACACAAATGGCTGCCCTGTCGGGAATTGAATTCGAGCATCGCGGTTGGTCGATAAACTGGGATATGATGGCAAATATAGGCGCACGAAGGTTTTTAGTAAATAAATTGGTGATCGATAAATGGTCACACACGCACACGCACACGCACACGCACACGCACACGCACACGCACACGCACACGCACACGCAAACGCACACGCACACGCACACGCGTTACCACACACCACACCATTAAACTGGCCTACACTCATTTTGGTGACTAAGATTTTATACCTGATTTGGGGTATATCTGATGAGCTGATACGAGAAATCCAGTCATTTTTTTCATATTATCTCTTGCTCATCGAAAAGAAATAAATATTTTAAGAAAGTATTAATTTATTTGGAAATTATACAAAAAAATTTTTTGTAAATAATGTTCTTGAGTGAGGTTGTCCTGGATACATTGTACTTTTAATGTCATAAAAGTAATTGTAATACGGACTGATTTTGAATAAAACCGGAAAAAAATTAAAATGAGAATTGTAGGTAACCTGGAGCTGACAACTGACATCTAGTAGCAACAATGTAATTCATACTACCTACTTTACCGACTACAGATGTGAACAGAGCTGCACCAAACCAAAAATTTGTTTCTGTAAGACACTGTTATTTTTTTGCAAAACAGTATATTAACTTTATTTAAATTTTACACTACTTGTTGAGAAGTTAAGCCATATAGATTTCATTTATTATTTTTTACGTGATTTTTCCTTCTGTACCAACGTACAGTACTACTATTTAAATTATGCGCTTCGGCTTTACACATTTTATTCTTTCTACACTTTATACTTTTATATTTAAATTGGCTGACCTAATCTAAATTTAAGCGAAATAATTAATTATGTGTAATAACAACTCTATATAGATATCTCTAAAATACATTGGATTTCCGAAGCTTGACGAATATAGCCGAAGCGCATAATTCAAATAGTACTACTGTATAAACGATGTAAGTAAAATACATTTTCCTGACACATTTTCTCTTTCATATATATTTTGTAACATGCTAATACTGCAATTACACTATTATTTTAAACTTGAAACTAAAACTACTCTGTAGCATACAGATGATCCTTATTCAAACAAATATCTCTTTGTTTTTTGTCTTATCCCACCTTCATGGCTATTTTAAAAATAGATATTAAATAGTATTTAATATCGTCTCTGTGGTCAAGCGGTCCGGGTGTTGGATTTGACTGCATGAGGTCCCGGGTTCGAATCCCGGGTCGACAAACAAAAAGAAAATTGGATTTTTCCAATTTTAAAATAAAAAAAAAATGTTGGTCGGGATTGGAAATGTGCCCGGTTGGCGATAGGCTTGCCACATATCACATTGTGGGACTTAGTGTCTTCGGCTAGTCGTGGGTGCCTTGGTCATACCTCTGTCTACCTCTTCGGGGATATGGGCGTGAAGATACTAAAGATATTAAATAGTAAAATACGTAACTCGTCAATCCTTTTGTAATAACACACTATATCATTGTCTTTTCAATGAATACAGGATAATAAAAGCTGAAACTTGAACTGGTAAGTTTGTTTCATTAATCGTCATCATCATCATCAGTCGGAAGACGTCCACTGCTGGACATAGGCCTCTCCCAAAGAGTCACACAGTCTTAAAAGTCAGTGTCACCAGCCGCATGTATCCAGTGACTCCCCGCGACTTTGACCAGATCATCAGTCCACCGGGTGGGAGATCGTCCAACACTACGTCCTCCGGTGCGTGGCCGCCACTTGAGAACCTTTCTTCCGTAGAGAATTTTCTAACTAATCAATTAAATATAAATTTAAGAAAACGTTGAGTAAACGCCTCCCTATTCCTGAAACAGTGGCACCAAACATTTCATAGTTAATTACACAAAACCTGTCAACTATGTACAGTCATCACTTTCTTTTAAAAAATCAACTCTGAACTTCAGTCCTGTGAATTGACAGTTTTTTTGGACCGGCGCAAGAACAGGAGTTTTGATTTTACACAAATATTTTCAGTACTGATTTATGAAATAAAATACTGCGGTCTGAAATTTATTACCCTATTACCGAAAAGATTGCCCCGAGATATCCACTTCGTATCAGGCTGTAAACGCAGTATTAGTAGAGAGATTATATGTCGTCACCCTCTAAAAATGTCCTACAAACTTAAGCCATAAAACCAACCAACTGGCAACAGATAAAATATTAAATCTAGTATCGCGAAACAATCCTAGAAACGGTGTAATAAAAGAGACCGAGTTCATGTATTTGCGTAAAACAATGTAACATTATGTCTGCTCGAATGGTTTTTTATTGTAATCTAAAATTTTAATATATTTAGATTACGACAGTTTAGTAAAAACTGGATTTACTGATGCATAAAACCATGGGGATATCACTGCGCACTGGTATACTCGGCAGACGATACTTCCAGCGGAATATCAGTTGCGGGTTACCTCTAACCAGTAACTACTCGGTTGTCGATTAGCATCGTAGATACTTCACCCATTATACATACTATAATGTATTTCTTAATACACAATTTTTTACTAGGTTACTATTCAATATAATTAACAAATCATTACAAATAATAAAATAATGTTAACTGGTGCTTTAAAGCAAGTTGACAACAGTTTATATCTTTGCGTCGCTATTTTTAGTCTATCAAAGTTCAATGCAATGTAAGTCTTCAACGAAGTTCATAAGTTTCAATTTTATTTGTATACGGGTTGCTGTCAAAATTGAAATGAATCAGTGAAATAAATATTATTTAAATATATATATAACTTGACACCAAGTCCCTTACGGTGTAGGCAGACAATACCGAGTGCCAAACCTCACGATCTTGGTGGACTTGCCAGGCTACCTCCAGATTTAATACCCACATCACATCCGATCACATTAACATCCGAGCGATTTGATCGTGGAATGTCAACCTTGGTCTCCCCGGGTACCTGCATCCATCCACATTGGCATTGTATATCTGGTTTTTTAATCTTTCATCTGACATTCTCTCTACATGTGCGAACCAGTGGAGCATGCTCTTTCTCATTTTAAAACAAGCACTTTCTTTCAATCCCACTCTTTCTCTGATCTCACTGTTACATAAAAAATACTGAACAGAATTTTACCATTATAGCCCGGTCAACATTTAAGATAACTTATGCTGCGAGAAAATCTTCAGTTCCCGTCATGAACCCCGAAAGCTAACTTCAACGAGTGAACGAAGTCGCAGCAACAGCAGAAGGTATATATTACCTATATATACTCTCGGTAAATGACAGTGTAACGAAAAATGAAACCATGGATTCTGTAGGTACATGACAGACACGCATATGTAGTTGGAATTTTGAGTCGGAAATTTCATGAATTTAAAAAAAATGAGTTTTTTTTATTGATTTCACTATTAATTTAATAATACTGTCTAGCACAAATCGATTTTTATTTAATATCTAATAAATAACACATTTTTACTAAAACAGCAATGTAATAAAACAGCGTATTAGGTCGCAACTTACACGTTCGCACTTACAGCTCGCAGCGGCTTAATGCATATACTTTGTTAGCTTTACATTGCGGGCTGAAAAACTGCTAAATATTTAACCACTTGTTTCCGACAAAAACTGTAAAAGGAATTTTGAAGTCTTACATGTATCTAAACTACCACAGAATTTTTCGTTAAGTACGGTGTCATATACACCCTGTACAACTTCTACCTCTAAAAATCATAAATAAGACCAATTATGTAGCTTTAACAATGTAATTTATTTGGCACCAGAAGCGCAACATTTGGTCCCAGAAAATAACAATCTACTAATATGTATGTTGGAACACTAATGAAATTTTTGCCGTCGCCCTGTCATCATAACTTTAGCTAGATTTACATTAGACTTAAAACGTTATTTAGTAGATTTACTGTTAAATTTTGATCATTTTCCTAAAATGATGTATATTTGCTTTTATATACAAGTTAACCCTCACTTTTGGCCATTAGCGTGGGTAAGACTAAGTGAAACTTGAATTATATGCGATTGTCTAGACAACCTATTGTAAGAAAAACAAATTAATTTTCCTCTCTATTGTAGGTACCGAAAAGTACTCCGCAAAATTTATGTGCTCTATTGAGTTATAGCGCAACGCTAAAAATGAGAAAAGCGAAAATTAACTAACGCATTCTGTAGAAAATTAATATTTGGCAAAACATTCTCGGGATAGTTTTTGTAATGGTAAAATAATTCATTTTTATTTCGCAAAATATGAAGTCATTTAGCGGTGTTGTTTAGATTTGAGGTCGTAGAAATATGAAATATTTTTGCTGAATGAGAAATGAAGGACTTTTATATTTCAATACTATATTTTATTCGCCGACACAGACTATTAAGGACACTCCAGAATTTATTTAGCTATTTCGTTTCCCATCTTTTTTACGATGAAATAAAATATTGTACGTATTGAAATCGCTTGGTCTTATGGCTTCACTGACAACACATATGTGTTTCAAACGTCCAGTGGTTTCTTTGTAATACGGCAACAAACATCTAGCCAAACATTTTTTTTCTGGAATATCCTTAATCTTTGTTTTTAACGACTTCTAACGATTTTTTAGTTTAAAGCATGATCAACAGTTATAGTTTATTTTATGGTTTATTTTCGATTAAATTAACTATTTCTTCCTCATTCTTACTTTTAATCGAAAAAAAATACACACCTTTTTTGATTTTTTACCTACTAGCAAGCAACAATTTTAACAAGTCACTGCGCAAAATAATGAATAATATTATATTTTGATACTAGCGGCCCGCCCCAGCTTTGCACGGTTATAAAATAAGCATATAAACCTTCCTCTTTAATCACTTTATCTATAAAAAAAAATCCGCATCGGAATCCGTTGCGTAGTTTTAAAGATTTAAGCATACATAATGCCAGAGGAAGCGACTTTTTCTTATACTATGTAGTGATTATGATGACTTTTTTACTCCAGACTCCAATGTGAGAAAAAAATCTGGATTGGATTGAATGTCGGTATTTCGGGTCTGTGTGTTGATTTTTTTTAACAGTAGCTATATAAATAACCCTCTGACGTGTTAATATTATAATAGTTATTACCAACAAGATTACAGGTGGCAGAGTGCTATGCAGCAATTTGCTCTTGTAGGGATCCACCTCCTTAACTGTTCCTGTTGTAATATTGGAACTGTCATGTTCCAGTTCGGAGGGTAGAGTAGCCGATAATAGGCCTAATATCTTAGTCTCAGGACAGCGATACTCCTGAAACGTCTATGGTTTCTATAAGACACTATTGTATCTTACCAATAGGAGAGTCGTGTATTTTTTGGCTAACCTCTCACATAAAAAAGTTCTCTTTTCTATTAGTTACTTTGTGATCTTTTCGAGTAATTTATCAAAAAATATTTAATGTGATAATTATTACACATTTTGTGCCTATGTTTAGAGAGTTGACAAAAGTTTAAAGCACGTTTTTAACAGACTTCGGAAAAAAGAAAAGGGTATATAAATCCAAATAAAAATATTTAATTTGCAATTTTCCGCCAAAAAAATGTATACGTATTATGGCGTAACAAAACAGGCAAAATTCGAAGCGAAGCGAAGCGAAACGTACGTTGAGTTTTTAGTAGTTTGTGTATTGATGGTGCTAATAAAACAGTTTAGTGGTATGTGTTGTGTGGAGCTGGATATACTTAGGAGTTTAAGCTTACGGCAAGTCCAATTCATTCTTAGCGCACTATTTTGCCAATTTTGTTACGCCATAATACGTATAAATTTTTTTTGGCGAAAAATTGCAAATTAAATATTTTTATTTGGATTTTAGTATGGATTTCGGCAAAGTAACGCCTTCTTGTATCAATTTTCTATATTTTCTATATCCTATATTTTTAACGTATATTAATCGATTTCTCCGTTATTTTTGAACCGATTTAGAAAATTATTTTGTTTTATTTAAAAGAGGATACTTTAGAGATTTAGAGGTTCCACCAGGTCTGATTTTGATGAGGGCTTCCCAGTGAATTTAAGAGAATACCTAATTTTTGAACCTTTAAAATTTTAACGACTTACTGAAATCGAAGTTGGTTTTTTGCAGTTTTCACTTAAATTTTCAAACCATTTTT
The DNA here is from genome assembly GCA_002245475.1 of Calephelis virginiensis. Taxonomy (NCBI): domain Eukaryota; kingdom Metazoa; phylum Arthropoda; class Insecta; order Lepidoptera; family Riodinidae; genus Calephelis; species Calephelis virginiensis. The sequence goes on from NJDC01000094.1 coordinate 31,733, forward strand.
CGTGAAACCAACATAACATTAGAATGCATTCCAAGAAAATTAAATCACTTTGTTAGATTAATGGTTATTCGAAAGACCCATTATATCGTAAAGTTGGTTTAACGTGACACCATAGAATAGATGGAACACAAAACCTCGAGTTTATTTATTGAACAGGAAACCCTTTTATATCAGCGTTCACTTGCTCTTAACGGCTATGTTTTGGTCTACGAGTGTGTGGATGTGCGATTTTAATTATTTTCGTCCAATTTACGAGTGGCCATTAGAGGAAAGGTCCCTGGAGACCCATTAGAGTTGTGAGGTCCGAGACTCTGTGATAACTTTACAACGTTGGTTTGGGACATAGTTTATTCGGAATACGGTTTTCTGATGTATGATTTGGTTGTTTTTGAAAGAAATTATCATTTTATAATGATTTTGCTGATTATAAGACACTAAGTCTTGATATGTGATAGGTGTGGCAAGCCTTTCGCCATCCGGACACATATTTAATCCCGGGCAACGTTATTTTTATTAGAAAATTTTCACATTTTCTTTTTTAAAGTAAAAACTTCTTTTGCGGCGTTGCGCACTTTTTATGTAATAGGTAAAAACATATAAACTCGCGTCAGATCGTAAGACGGCGCACTGTGCATACGCGAACAAGACGGCGCAGGTCGCTTGCGCGAGATCTAAAATAAAACGTAGATTCATTGCTGTTTTTGTATTGCTTACATATTTCCGAACAGTATAGGATTCGAAATGGATAAATCCAGTACGAGTGAGTGTAAAACAATCGCATAAGCTATTTCGGATTGGACTCTCGCGTTGATCTGCAGTATTAAACAATTGTACTGTAAAATGTAAACTGTTTCTTGTTTTGAATGCTTTGCAGTTTGTGGTAGATAAAATAGATGTTAGTTTAGTAAAACATATTTTAATTTGTTTGCGACTTCTAGGTATATCATAGTTTCTCAGTTAATAAAAATTACAGTACAACATTGTGAAGAAGTTTAGCTGTTTAAGTCTAACAAAGGAAATAATAGTAGAAGGAAAATCGATATACGCATAGATACAATATTTAATTGAATTATGTATAAGTTTGAAAAAATAATTGGCCGGGATTATAATGACACAATATTATACTTGCATACTAACATCCTGGTCGCAGGATAGCGACGCATCTGTAACATCTATAGTGTCTAAGGGCCACAGTCATTTCACACCACCAGGAAAGCAGTGTGCATGTTCGCTGAACTCGCACATAAAAAAGTATGTATTTGAGTGAATAAAAAGAAATATTTGTATAGGCACATAAATAGACAAATAATACGAGTAATAAATTTTTTTTTCGTATTAAAGAAGTAAAAGTTATCTAGAAGGACAAGTAGTCTTGTAAGAAACATGAATCACTTATAGGTAGCAAATGTTTTAAAGGTGGCTTGCTAAGGCGACGATGGGATCATAAGACTCTTACATATTTGTACATTATAAATATACATATAATATAACTAGCTGGCCCGGCAGACGTTGTTCTGCTATTTTTTTAATGCGGTTTTATTAAAAACAATGGGGCGTCATCCTTATCATTTAGTATGAAAAATATATAGTAGCATATAAATTTTGGTGAAAATCGGTAAAGCCGTTTCGGAGGAGTACGATAACTAGCAATGTGACACGAAAATTTTATATATGAGATACATTGTAAACATATGAAAGACAACCTTAATTTTCAAACCGAAACAAATAATTGCTCACTAGTACTTATTAATGTTATCCTGTTCCTGCGAGTTACTCCCACCAGTTCAGTTTACGTCAGTGGCCGTGTCGGTTGTATATCAGTATGGAAATTCGGGTATCTAGTAAAAATAATACCTGGGGTTTTTTTTTTCTAATGAAAAAAACGTTGCTCGTGATTGGATAATGTGCCCGGTTGGCGATAGGCTTGCCACCTATCACATTGTGGGACTTAGTTGCTCTTCGTCTCGTCGTGGGTGCCCTGGTTGTGCCTACCTCTTCGGGGATACGGGCGTGAAGATACTTTTTTTTATAAGGAGCTTAACATCTCATCTTGACTATTTTTGTTGTAATCGATTCTGTGGTTTAATGGCCCTGACATTCCCGAAATCCCGGGTTCGATTTCCAGATAAGACAACTCAAAATATATATTTTTCAGTTTTCTAATAAGGACAACGGATTGTGTCCGGTTGGCGATAGATTTATTATCAATATTTTATATTTTCTTAAGTAGCGTAGCCAATCGTGGGTATCTTGATTGTACCTTTGCCTGTCTCTATGGGAATACGGAATCGATTTTTTTATGATATTGGAAGACAAAAAAGCAGACGGATTTCCTTATGGAACTTACGCAGCCTAAAGACGCCAAAGGTGGTAATGGTGCGTTGCCAACCTGAAGCCGGGATGTTATGACCCCCGCCAAAGTAGGTTTACCGGCTACCTTATCTTCCGAACCGGAACACGTCAACGGCTTACGCTGACGTTATGGCGGCAGGAATAAGCAAGGCAGTGTTGCCAATCCGGGCGAGTCGCTACGAAACTCTACCATTTAGCCAGATGTCTCGGTGTTAGGGACGGCTAGCCTATGCTCGCTTTTTACGAGCTACCTGGCAGAAAGATAGGTGACTATGCTTTAAACTGCGTAAGTTTTGTAAAAGAACGAAATTACCAGAGATATTTTTTTCTATTTTAACAGAGTGAGTTATCTTCCAACCCCACGACCGATTCTCAGTAAATAATACTCCACCCCTGTTAATCTTTTTATATCACAAAAGAATCAAAATCAAAAAGATAATCTGTACTGCAGGTAAACAGCTATTACCCGCTTCGTTGGTCCTACGAGATAGGATTTGACAGTCACGGACGAAGTTCTTATCTCATGATTGATAGATATGTTACAAACCTGCGTTGACAGCCTCATTTCATGGCGTCTCTAAATAAATCCATGCATGATATTGTCCTGATAACCGCTTATGGAAATGATTGATGTGTCTTGAAAGCGATGAAGATATTATACTAGTGAAGGGATCAAAATAAGGTTGTTTGTGGTTGCATTCTCTAAAAATGGATACATCTCCTACGTGGTTTTGCGATCGGGCGTCAGATTCGTCTTCTTGAGGTCCCGGGTTCGATTCCCATGGATATATGCTAGGTTGGCTATAGGCTTTCCACCTATCATATTGTGGAGTTAGTGTCTTCAGCTAGTCGTGGGAGCGTGGGCCAACCTCATCGGGGATGTGGACGTAAAGATACTTTACCTTCATAACAACCATTTTTGGAGTTATAGGTTTATTTTGTTGCAGAAACAGTTTGTTATTTTTTTATTTATGTCAATAGATGGATATGTGAATTTTTATTCCATTTTCAAACCAGAACGACCTGAAAGTTTTGAAATTAATTTAGGCATTTACAATATTCTTGACTATGACAGGCATACTGGAATAGGAGAACTTATATGTATAGACAAATCTACGAGTATATATATAAAAATCAATGTCACTTTTCGTTGTAATTTTATAACTCGAGAACGGGCTCACCTATCCAAACCAAATGCTTAGGCTTTGTTCTGGCTCTTGAGTAAATGGTTAATGTGAAGTTTGCATAAAATCGGTAGAGCGGTTTTTCATTTATCATATTTTTTGTAACAAATAAATGCAATAAATGGCGGATCGTTTTTTAATAGATATTTTTTATCAAATTGAAACATTTTTCAGTAGTTTTTTTATTTTTTGTTTTGTTGTGTTATGTCATTCATGTGGTCATATACGTAGCGAAGCACGTATCGGGTCGCTAGTTTTGTATATAAAACAACAACGGGTCGGGTAAGAAAAACAAAATATGGTTTTTCCAATTTTCTAAGATAAAAACGTTGCCAGGGGTTGGATATGTGCTCGGTGGACGATAGGATTGCTACCTATCACATTGTTGGACTTAGTGTGTTCGGGGATATGGGCGTGAATATACTTTTAATATCTCTGTATATTTTTTGTTTTCACGGAATAAGAAAACAAGCAAACACACGGCTCTTGTGATGGTAAAATACAAATCATAGTTTATGGACAACGTAAAGGTTATATGCGAGTCGTTGTCCTATGGCCAGAATGATAGGACTAACTTGCAAGTCTACTGGGTACTCTAGTCTCCAGTCTGTAACATGATACTATGATTATAGTATCAGAAACAAATAAGCCGGTGGGTGAAACCCAGGCAAGTTTTTGCACAGTACTCTAACATAAGTGAACATTTTCGGCATTAATCCCAAATATTTTTTTACGATATTAGAATCCAAACAAGCAGACGGATTTCCTGATAGTAAAAAATTCACGCCGCCTAGAAACACCAAAAGATGGTCATTACGATTAGTCAATAAGATTTTTATTTGAAACGGGCGGCCCGCCCCGGCTTTGCACGGTTATGACATATACATATAACCTTCCTCTTCAATCGCTTTATCTATACAAAAAAACCGCATCAAAATCCGTTGTGTAGTTTTAAATATTTAAGCATACAAAGGGACAGAGGAAGCGGCTTCGTTTTGTACTATATATATTATATAGTGATATGTCACAACTTTTTGAAATAAATCAAATTTTTAGATATGAAAGTTATCAAATTGATGGCGGTAATAACCCGAGGGATTTTTCATGCGAGATAATTTAACTTCAGAATACGTCTCCTCTGGCGAAATTAAAATCCGCCTTTGCATTCACAATTATGCTCTTCAAAAAGCACTGACTGGAAATCCATTGAAATTGTCTCTATATTCATTTAAATTATACTCAAAAGTAGCTGAAAAACTTGATCTTACAACTTTGCCTGAAATTGGTAAATAATTATAATTATCACGGGGGACAAATTTGGAATTCAACAAAAAGGCTAAACGAAACTTCAATGGTGTTGTGAATTTCTCTTCAAAACTTTGCATTAATTTGAGTTATATCTCTTTAGGTTTAAAGTTGAAATTGAATCTTGAGGTTTTTATAGATAACGATCAAAGAAAAGTTTGATTTTGCGGTAATAATTGCGGTGAATCCTTAATTATTTTGAGGGTAAACTTTGCCAGAGTTAATTTGAGGTTGGATCTTCGATTCCTTTTAATGGACAATTTTGATGACTTTCGGTTTACGTGGTTGAATGGAATATTCATTAAACTTGCAGAATCGTAGCGACATTGTCGGAATACATTCGAATATAACAATGAAATGAAATTACTTGTCGATTTTCCCGAGTAAACAAGCAGCTACAAATTGTGTTCGGAATAAAATATGAATCTCGACGAGCAAATATTTCAGTTTTGATTGACAAATGTCATTTCAATTTAAACTTCGTTTAACGAATTTTTGTGGGATATGATTTTTTAACCTTAAAATATTACTCATTTCGGAAAAGGAATTTGAGGTAGGTATAAGGTTGCATGGAAGCAAACGTTTGTTTTATTGTTTTCTTAACTAAAAACTCTTTTTTATAATGGTCTGTTTTTCTGCTTTATTTTATTTATTGGAACGAAGTTCCTTACGGCAGGCTTAGAGGAGATAGGGATTTTTCTGCGCAACAGAACTGAAAAAAATGTGATAGTAAAAACCGTTAGAAAAAGTGGGTGGAATAAAACCGTTAAATGAGACGTGCGCAGGCGCGATAGTTGCTGCGCGACGAATTGTGTCGATTCTACGGTAGACGAAGGAACTTCGTTCCTACCTGGTGTCCCACGTCACCACATTTATAATTTTTGTTTCTACACCACGAATGAATTAATAAACAATTTCACCCTAAAACCTAAGACATGTTTCACAAAATTATTTTAATGTATACAACATTTTATATTATTATTATTTACTAGGTTATTTTTATAGCACCGACAGTTCTCTTAATAGTAAGAGCCAATCGTGGCCTTAGGACACCAAAAATGTTATATGTGCGCTATCCTGTGGTAGAGGTGTTGGGACTATTTCGGACCGGAACGTAACATTGTAATTATGGCTGTGGCATTCCTATCCTGTTGTAAACCTGGTAATGACATATTTAACCGCTTCCGAGTTGCCTGGAAGAGAGGCAAATTGTTTTTTCTACACAGAGGACTAAAAAAAGAAGGGGAATCGAATCTATACATACTCTATTTTAATCAGATGTTTAAAAAAAATTTACGTAGGGTATACATCCTAATTATACATGTACGCAATTAAATTAAAATTAGCATACAACTTTGTAGTTTGGAGGTGAGACTTGTATATATCAGAAAAAAACATAGAAGTAGGATAAATGCGGTCGAATTCAGAGTGCCACTTCAAATCTGTGGTGTAACCGCATTCGCAACAGTGAGATCCGAGAAAGAGTGGGTTTGAAAGAAAGTGTAGGTAGTAAAATGAAAAAGAACATGCTTTGCTGGTTCGGTCATGTGAAAAAAATAACAGTTAAAATGTTGACAACGCAGATATACAATGCGAATGTGGATGGACGTAGGTAGAGAACTAGGTTGACATTCCACGATGAAATTTCTCACGTGTTATCCGAGGGTGGTGTCAAGAGTCTTAAAAACCGGCGTGTTTGTATGAAAAGGGTAATGAATGTGGATAAAGGATATATAATAGGAATAGGTCGGCAAGGATCGTGAGATTTGGCATTCGATACTTTCTACTACCACTTAAAGGACTTGTCGTGAAGATATCTGCGTAGTATGTTCACGCCCATATCGCTGAAAAAGTCGACAGAGACCACGACTAACCGAAGACTTTAAGTCCCACAAAGTGATAGGTGACAAGTCTATCGCCAACCGGGCACAAATACAACCCGATCAACGTTATCTTTATTGAAAATTGAAATTACTTATATAATTTTCTATTTTTATGTTGCCCGACGCGAAGATCGAATCTTGGAACTCAAGAAGTCAATTCTGACGCCGGAACGCTATACCACAGAGGCGATAATACGATATGTTTGTGTGTTAAAACAATGGTGGATACTTCTACAAATAGTATAGGGATATTGTAAGCTGTCCTTACGGCAGTACTGTATCGTGAGGCAATAGCCACCTACTCATATTTAATTAAATATCTAATTAAACAAAAACTACTTTGAAAAGTTTCAAAGCGAAATTTTGTTCAAAATTCTACAAACAAACATGCCGCGTTCCCCCTACATCGGATATATAACTGGAGTACTTTATATCACACTGACGCTGAGTCCTTTTAGCATTCCCCTCGCAAATCCCGTTGAGCATTTAGATGTAGTTATACCTAGGTTCAGTTGGGACCTAGGTATTATGGCCGTGGAAACGGGGCGAGGGGAAACAGGGGAAGTAATTATAGGGGGAAATATCAAGTATGTCAGGGGGAGAGTATGTTGTAGGGACAAAAATACGAGGGTAAAATGTGGAGGTAAGAGTGTCGCATCAGTTCACTGTGTCACTGTTGATCTTTTGAACATCGTGCATGAGAACTTACCAACGCCTGTAGGCGTTTCCTTTTTCCTGAGTTCTGTTTGTACGCTGACATATTACTTTGAAAGTATTTTGCTACTTTTATTGAGATTGTTACATTTATCCTGTTACATTGTGATAAATGAATATCTCTGAACATATTAAATAATGGGGTAAAACCAAATTATATGTTTTTATCTGAGAGTTTAGCGAACAAGCACATGGCTTCTGATGGTAAGAGATAATAGTAACATATAGACGCCACAAATGTCACTGGTGCAACGTTATTCAGTCGCCGGGGTGTTAGACTTATTGGGCAACACAACAGAGTCATTATGACGGCAGGACAACATTTTTTACCCTGCATAACACCTTTCTGGAATCAGTTACCGAGGGCGGTATTCCCAAGGAATTATGACTTAGGAACCTTCCCGAAAAGAGCGTACTCATTCCTTAAAGTTCGGCAACGCATCTGTGATACTCCTGGTGTTGCGGATGTCCGTGGGCGGCGATGATAACTTTCCATCAGGTGACCCACTTGCTCGTTTGCCTCCTCTTGTATAAAAAAAGCGAAAATATATCGCAATATATCTATTAGAAAGGTCAGACAAATAACTTCATAACTCAAGTGCCTGGCCCTGTCGGGAATAAAAGCTGATTTTAGCAGATGATCAGGATTTAGTCTTCTATGCTAACTGCTCGGCCATCACGGAAATCGATGCCTAAATCACAGTAGCCTAAAGCCTCATCTGCTAAGTTCTTATAATTCAAGAAATGTAATCTGCAAGCAAAAGCAAACCTAATATGTGTAAAAATAACGAGACGTTCCATAAACATTTTGAGCTATATATCTGCAACGAACGGCCGTAGCTAAATGTCTTATCTACGCATAGTTAGGAGATTGCGATTAGTATAAAAAACTGTCCGTTAGAAACACGACTCGTTTTTCAAGTATAGAAACTGGATATTAAATATTTAAAAAGTCGGGAATTGCTATGTTATGTGCAGATATATACACTTCGTCAAACGGTTACGTAGGGTTTTTAATTATTCTTTGTTATTTACGTAAGTAATGTTTTAGAGATTGTCCAACTTAATCAAGACCCAACTTTTTTTGAGTTATAAAAACTCATGTTTTTTATTTAGGTACTAGGAACACATAGTATTGTAACTGGAGTCGGTGTTTTGCTCTTTTGTTAGTTTTACTGCGCGTTAATTATTTTTCATACGTTTTTTTGACTTGAGCGTAAGCAACTGCCATTTGTCAAGTTTAATGACTATACACCAAATAATATTTCGTCAAATTGGGCTTACGTGGATCAAAATATTCATAACTCATAGTCAATAGACCGTCATGTCATAGTCAATAGTCACTCATGGACACCGTTATCTAAAAGAGATTCGGCGTCATCAAGAAAATACACGTTACAGTAATTTAATCACGAAAATATAATCACGAAATTATTATAATGTCAAAGATTTTCTTGCAGATAAGAATAAATAATACAGTATTTCTAATATGATTAATTTAATTGCAGAATGTTGGGAGCGCAGGAGTTTGTTTCGCCGTTTCTTCTCCTGTCTGGCTAGGTTTGGAAACGGTGGTAGTTTACGGTAGATAGGGATAAATTAATTTACATTCTAAAAATCGTGTGTATTAATAAATAATCAAATAATCTCAAAACAAACAAAAAATAGTGTGTAAATAGTCAATCGTGAATAAATAATTAAAAACATATTAAAATATTTGCACACCACAAGTTGGTAGAATATGTAGGAACGCTTAAATAATTTTGTAACATCTTTTTGTAACACTCATATTCCGCAAATAAATATTTTTTTTTCTTTTCTTTCTTTCAAAGCACTTTAACTGAACAAAATTATTTAAAATGCTGCAAAAATTGACTAATTTTATACAATGCTAGCGCCCGGTACGTGCTTCGCTACGTATATGACCACATGAATGACATAACACAATAAATCAAAAAGCAAAAAAACAACTGAAAAAAGTTTCAATATGACAGCACAATCCCCATCTGAAAAAAGTTTCAATATAACTGAAAAATTTCCATTAACAAAATGATCAGCCATTTATTAAATTCATTTGGCATTGATTTTTATCTACACAGATTAACACGAAATTCAATAGATACTCATAAAAAATGCGTCCAATACTTCTCATGTTCCCCCCAAAAAACCGAAACTCACATATACATTGAAAGAAAAACGCAATGTAAATATAAATTAAAAGTGTGTTAGTAAGTTCAGAGCAGTCTTAAATCGTGTTAAGGGATAGGTATAGAGTATTAGGGCGGTGTTGAAAGTATTCATCAGAGTGATTGTATTGGCGGGGTCGGGCGAGACGCAGCGCTGTTTCCAGGCAGGAGGGACTGACGCATTACCATGTCCATACTAAATGGACGTACCTTAATGGATATGACTTGTGATATTTAAACACATAGTTTAATTTTCTTACGGGATTTTCGCATT
>NJDC01000094.1:61501-87821 GCA_002245475.1 Calephelis virginiensis
TTTAAGTATCTTCACGCCTATATCCCCGAAAAGGTAGGCAGAGGTACAATCAAAGCATCCATCACTAGCGGAAGACACTAAGTCCTATAATGTAATAGATGGCAAGCCTATCGCCAACCGAGCACATATTCAATCCCGGGCAACGTTATCTTAGAAAATTGAAAATACTCATTTTTTTTGTGCCCATTTTTTTTGGGTTTTAAATGTGGATAATAATTTATAACGAAAACGGGATTAAGATTACCAGCCTTAAATTGAGAACCCCAATAAAATGTGGAGTGTCTTACAAATGATGTGAATTTACTTCTATTAATAAATCCAGCAATTTTTACATCATGTATATAAACAAATAATGTCATAAGTATGTTCACGTTTCGAAGTGCCTTTTTAATCCTAGTATTTTATTTCGGATATATTTGCGATTACATATTTGTAATTTTTTTAATAATTTTAACCGTCTTTGAAAGAAAAATATGTTCGAGCTCTATATTTTTTGTGTGTTAATCGTTTCTCCGTGATTACTTAATCTATTTTTAAAATTTTTTGTGCGTTTTAAACAGCGTACTTTCGAAGTACCATTGCTAACAAGTATGGATCTGATAATGGAATCGACAAAAATGCTAATTTTTTGTGTACGTAGGTAACTTCTTATTGAATCGAAAAAAGTAAGTAGTCATCTTCACGCCCATATTCCCGAAGAGGTAGGCAGAGGCACAATTAGAATACGATTAGCCGCAACACATCACGGGCACATCCAATCACCAGCAACATTTTTAATTATATTTTTAGCAGCAATATTTTTTTATTAGAAAATGGGAAACACCACATTTTATTTTTGTTACCTGACCCGGGAATCGAACCCGGGACTTCATAAGTGAAGTCAAACCTGGACCGCTAGACCACAGAGGCGATAAAAAATTTAATTGATGAAATTAATGTCAGTTTTTTTGCAGTTTGGCGCGTTTATATTATCACACATGATGCAGAGAATGAAATAATGTTTAGATTTCGAAGAGTCTTTGTAATTTTTTTCGTATTTTTTTTTTGGGTTTTATGAAATTTTATATTTTTTTCTACTTTTCTATTGTGATAATCAATTCCATTACTATTCTATTCAATTCCAAATACGTAACAGCAAGTGGGAAACTCATTTGTATGTACAGCTGCGTAATAGATTTTCTGATATTAATCGTAGCAGAAGCCTTCCAGTTTCCGTCAATCGCGATACATGTTCAAATAATATTAACTCAGGAGCTGTCACGCACAATATTTCTTTGAAACTAGTTTACTGGCAGCCTGTCCAAGTCACTAACTTAAGCGAATTTGGATACTTTAGAAAAGGGACCTTTCCCTTTTATTTTTAAGTTTTTTTATGTCTCTCAGTAACTATTTAAAAATATAATATAATGTAACATATACTTTTCACCATCGGCACTTGATAGAATTCCGTTATATCTTAAAATATATCCCATAAACTAAAATTTTAAAATTATGTATGTACCAAAACAACTACTTTATTTTTTACAAAATTGTCAATTTATTCTTAATGTTTTAAAGGCCATGACAGTAACACCTTTATTTTAAGTTAATAAATTTGTATATTTTTGGATAAAGTTATGTTTTCTTCCTTAATGTCAAGTTAATAAAAACGGTGTTCATACTGGTTGCTTTAGATTATCACTTTTTAATATTTAAAAAAAATAAGTTTCATATCTTTACCTGATTTTTTGCCTTTTAAAAATAATAGATATAATTTGTTGTTGCAAAGTAAACAACACATTTATTAAATGACTATTAATAAATGTGTTGTGTACAAGTGTATAAACTAAAACCGAATATTTGTCTGGTTTTGATTGCACTCCAAATTTAAATAAAAGGTAACAAATAAAAATGGATTATTAATAAAGTAATCTCTAAATTTATTGTTTTTTTTTTGTATTTAAACAAATAACATAAAGGCGTGAACAAGTGATGGACATCTTCATGTTTAATAATAAAACGCAAAAAAAACTTAATAAACATAAAAACACGACTAATTGCAAGATAACAAACTCAAAAAATTATCTATTAACATAATTCAATACCAACCTCATAAACACGCAAATCCAAATATTGGGGAATGTTCAATATGCAAATCTTATTCTTATCGACCTTGTGCTCCACCTACACAGGAGTCAAAATATGATAGGTCCCATTCTTTTCGTCATCTGGTTCTATCTGACAACTATTAAAAAATATCCAAAAAATAAAAAAATGGTGTGGTTTTAAACAAAGTAAAAGTGAAACTGGATCCATAACTATAAAACTATAGACGCCGCTATATTGGCCTCGGCTACTCTGACGTCACAGTCACGCGACATGCGACACACAGACCAAAAAAATTGAGACGATGTTATAAAAGTTTCACTTTACAAATACACGTTTCAAAAAATAAAAAAAAATCACATGTCTAGGGCCGAGTGAAACTAATTTTCCTTGAATAATTAATATAATATTACAATCCGATTTTTTCATGGCCTCATTTTTAGTTCCGTCGAGCTTAAGAGATGATTGAACCCGATATCCGATAATAGCGATTTTTCACGCTGTACCCGAATATGAAAAGAAGTGAAATTAGATTTCATTTCTATCAGATCAGATTACGTTCTTTAGAATTTGAAAATAGGATAGATATTATTGCCATCTACGAAGTGGATTCCTTTTTCATGAGAACATGTTAAGTATATAAATATTTTTATATATTTAAGTTTTTCTTACTTTCCTCGTAGTTTTCTTAGCTTCTTCTTCTTTATTCATCATAAAAAAATAATGTAATACTTTAAAAGCAATCAATCTTATCACTTAGGGGTATAAAATATAGAGAATAACCTATTCAAAGACCCATCGAGTGTGCGTTGAAAATACCCTCGAAAACGGTTTAGCCTGACATTGTGACACGAAATTTATATTTTTAGACTTTATATCCCCAAAACTTCAATTGGAAGTTTATAATATTTTAAAATTATTTATTAGAAGAAATATATTCTAAAATATTTTTATTTTATATTTTATTTTTGATTTCATATTGCTTCATATTTTTCTCTTTGTGTACTTTCATACTTTTTTTGATTGTTCTCGAGGAAAATACATTTAGGTGCGCGCTACCGGGCCACGTGGATGGGCCCGAGTGTGGGACTCGCTGGTACCGCAATATCCACTAAAAACCTCTACGTCCGCCTTCACTGTGCAGTGGTGGCGAGATGATGGGGGTACTCTCATACCTATTAGCCAAAAGGTAAAAATCAGTTCACTTATCGTGAATAAAACTAGGTGCTAGATTTGGACGTAGTTAAGCAGAAAGGACCCATCCCACGTAAACACCAAAATTGAGTGAAACATACTAAAGACGACCTCTTTAGTATGTTAAGCTTATAATACTTTCGTTCAGTAAAAGATCCTACAGATAAACAAAGTTATGACATTTGTATAATGATAAGATACCAACCCACATGTATGGCCAGTACATATTATTGTAAATATATAAACTTCAAAGTCAATTATCTCAAAACTAGTTAGATGTGGATTGGATCTTTCTGCTTAACTACGTCCAATTTTATGTCGATTCTTCTGAAGCGCTACCACCCCTTTGCCTATTCCTATCACTATACCGTCAATGTTACGGTCTGAAGGTCATAAGAGCCTAATAAGTCACGCAAGATATTATCTTATCTTATTTTTCAACGATCTAGAAAACTACTAATTATTGCGTCTGTAGTTTAGCGGTTCGGTATAGGACTTGACTTCATCGGGTTCGAGGGTTGGTCAGCAAAGAAAACATGTTTTTTTTATTTTTTAATAAAAACTACGTTGCCTGGGATTGAATATTTGCCCGGTTAGCTATAAACGTGGCACCTATAATATCGGCCAATCGCGGGTTATTGTAAACCTATAGGGTTACTCTTAAATCTCGATAAAATGCATTTGTATCTCTCTCTTCCAAATTGGAAACTGGAATCAGATTTGTAATTTTAAGTGCTCTTAAACCCAATTCTAGCGAATTATTATAATTTTTTTTCTATGATATTGGAAGGCAAACAAGACGGATTTCCTGATGGTAAGAAATTCACGCCGCCTAGAGACACCAAAGGTGGTAATGGTGCGTTGCCAACCTGAGGCCGGGATGTTAGGACTCGAGCAAAAGTAAGTTTAATGGCTACCTTACCCTCCAAACCGGAACACGTCATGACGTTATGGCGGCAGGAATAAGTAGGGCTGTGGTACCAATCCGGGTGAGTCGCTTCGAAACTCTACCACCTAGTCAGATGTCACGGTGGTAGTGACGATAAGCCTATGCTCGCCTTTTACGAGCTCCCTGGCAGGAAGGCAGATGATCTATTCCGCAAAGGAGCTCGGACCAACACGGGGAAATAATTAAGTTAATAATAAACAATAAATTGTTTTCTCGGATTCGTTGTTTATTTTTAAATTTAATGTGATTAATCAGTTAGCATTGTATTATAGAGTACTTACCTAAAATTACATATTTGATTCCAATTTCCGATTTGTAAAATTGAGATTCAAGAGTAATCCTACTAATTATATACTGCCCAACTCTTTGGGGATACGGAAATTAACAAAACTTATAACCTAGTATAAAACTTAGCAGCAAACAATATTTAAAGAAACTACTTTAAAAGATAAGTAAAACAAATGTACAAGAAAAGCCCTGGTGAAACTGTTTTAATAGCTTCATTCCGCAAATATTTGTACCCAAACACTAACATTGCGTCTTCCACATTTGGTAGAATATTCCCTGTATAAATATTAACTTCCATTATATTCCCTAGACCAGACGTTCTCTTTGGAACGTTCACATAACCGCATGATAATGTATCACGATATTATAATGTCGAATTTAAATGGCCGCCTGCACAAAGTTGGAACGCTAGACGCTGAAGAAACCTTTGATAATAATGAAATTCAATGAAAACTTTATTAACTAAGAAGGATTTAAAAGGTATCTTTATTAATTAAGGAGATATAAACTGCAGACTTGATTTAATCCTGAATATTAAGTTTTACAGCTTTTTTACTACTTTCACTAAGTTTCGTAAATGGAAGATGGACAGCATTAATTTTTTGTTTTAATTTTTTAGAACTTTTCAAATATGAAATCATTGTTTTTGTTAAGTGTGAATATTCTTCATTTAAAAACGGGCCGTTGTTTAAAATATAGCCTGCCTCTCTGTCAGGCAGATCTTAAAAGGCGAGCAAAGCTTTTAATTCATCTATATAAATAAAAGAAAGTCGTGTTAGATACATCATATTTATAACGCAAGAACAGCTCAACCGATTTAGCAGAAAATTGATAGGAAGTTAGCTTAGAAACAGGAGGTGGACATAGGATGCTTTTTATCCCGCTCGACTTTGAGAACAGTAGGAAAACTGACAGTCCATTTTCTTCCATACAAACTCAATGGTTGGAACGAAGTTTGCCGGAGCAGTTAGTTACTAATAAAATTATTGCTGAAACAGCGCTCTCAAGCAAATGGCCCGGGTTGACTGTTTTACTGTCAAGCCGACAAAATGACGTTTTCGTGTCAAGTGACATTTGGTATTCTGCTAAACATCAGGAGAACCTTTTTCAGAATTTTTTAACCATTATTAATTCTTACTTGTTGTCTGGTAGAGATCGCTTTGTTTGGCGATGAGACCGCTTTTGTGTACCACAAACTGTAATCGTATGATCTTGATAATATTTCATTGTATTTACTTTTTTCTAAGTTTGATTGTGCACAATAAGAGAGCAATGTATTGAAATCTTGTGGACAGTTGCAAACTAAATCACAGGTACAACTGGTTCTAGAATATAATCATTAATTTTAAAATTATTGACTGTTGGTAAAATTAGTTTATTGTTGAATTACTTAGTTTAATTTGAGATATTTTTCTATTTCACGAAAAAAATCGTACATAACATTATTCCCTACTCTTCTTCTACATTACTGTAGTCGGATGAAAAGTATTATAATCGAATAATGAATTTCATTAGAAAATTAAAATGTACGAAGTGGTTTTCATTAAACAAGACCCTAATAGAGAAGGAGTGCGGGACTACCGCAGACTTTATGTCCTCAGACTGGTCTAGAATTATTAATTAACTAAATGGTGATTTAGTTTCAACTCTAACTCGGTTCCTACATTCTTTGAATTGAATTGCTGTTTTGGATCGATTAAAAAACTAGTTTTAATATTAAGTTTTAAATTTAAAAAACTGAATTTTACAAAAATTGGTCAAACAATTTTTAGTTTTGTATCTTGTATTCCGCCAAAAATGACGATAATTATTTCTTATTTCTAGTTCTCTGCAGCAACTCGCCTGGGTTTTTACCACTACTTTAGCTAGTTCTGTCGCCACGGTGTCAGTGCTCATCATTGTTGTATTTCATGCTGATGGGTAGGGTAGCCAGTAGACTTGCACATGTGGTAAAATATCAAAATGCACCAGTAGTAAATTTACACTGTTTGCAAGTAAATATTACCTCTAATCACCAGGAAAGCCGCGTGATTGTTGTCTCTCACATATGTATGTACATACATACATATATAAATACATACATACATACATACACACACACACGCACGCACGCACGCACGCACGCACGCACGCACGCACGTATGCACGCACGCACGCACGCATACACGCACGCACGCACTCACACACGCACGCATGCACGCACGCACGCACGCACGCAAACACGCACGCACGCACGCACACACACACACACACATACATACATACATGCATACATACATACATACATACAAACATTTCTTTACGCCAAGTCTCTCTCGGGTAGACAGAGGGTATCGGGTGCCAACCCTCACGATCTTCGCAGATCTTGGTAACTTTCTCAGCATTCATTAGAAAGTCGGAGACGCTTGCCACTACCTAGGGAGCGTTTGGTCTGGGCGTGTCAACCTAGGTCTCCCCGGGTATCTACATTTATCCACATTTGCATCGTGTATCTGGATTATTAATATTCCGTCTGTCATTGTTTCGACATGACAACCAAAAGAGCACGCCCTTTCTCATTTTAGCACCAACACTTTTAAAAATTCCACTCTTTTTCGGATCTCCCTGCAACGAATGCTCTCATTTCAACCGCATTTATCCTACCATGTTTTGTTTTCATGTTGTTTGACTTCTTATTTAATAAATTACAGCAATTACAGTACTTTGCACGCATTGTTTTTTCACTATTTGTTACTATACTTGGACTTGAATTAACTATAAAAACGACGGTGAGAAGATTTTTATGACAAACAATTGTAGGCGATTTTAACGGGGCTTTAGGTACTTTAAGAATTCAATATTCATAGTTAAGACATGACAACATCTGTCAGCTAGTAAAATATATAAACTCTTATAATAACAACTCTTGCCAATATGTACCATACTTAAAATGAACTAAAATATTTTGTGCACTGAAAGGGCTTAATTTATACTTTACAATCAAAAACAAAATATGTTTTCTCTAATTCAAAAGTGTTCTCATGCGTGAATAATGCAGAACAAAAGCTTTTGCGCTATTTGTAGCGCCTTAATTTACATTAATATGAGATTTTCGCGAGTAATAATACTTAATAATTATTCAGTATCCCGCTAGCACAATGGAGGTTCCTTTTCTGCGCCGACGAACAATTTGTTTTAATGACGACTTTGAGAGGGTTAGGCTTGAGGTGCACAGATTTGTAATAATTTCCACAAACAAGATACATTGCATTTAAATAACATAAATAACATTGTTTAAAGGTACGAATACAAAATATTCTAAAAATAAAAGTATAACTGCCACCATAACGTCAATGCTTGCCGTTGACGTCTTCCGATTGGAGGGTAAGGTAGCCGGTAAAATTACTTTTGCTCGAGGCCTAACATCCCGGCCTCAGGTTGGCAACGCATCATTACCACGAAAAATTACCATCATTACCATGAAAATAGTAATTAATGTAAAGGAAGTTAGGCAAGACTGCAAATACTGTGATATTTGACATTCGATACTCTCTGCCTACCCTGTAATTATTTAACGTGTACTAAAGTACTCCAAGGTTCTACCAGGTATAATAAACAGCCTTTATTATATTGTGCTATAGGTAAATAAATAAATAAATTAATATCCCTGGACAAATCACACAAATTAAATCTAATCCCAAAGTAAGCAAATTATATGCTTGTGTTATGGGTGTTAGTCAACGATACTAATACATATAAATACTTAAGTAGATACCAGAATATATTTAATAAACACCCAGACCCGGAAATGCAGACATCTAAATGTTCATCACACAAATTCCTGCCCTCGTCGGAAATCGAACCCTAGCCTCGCGGTTGGTCGATGAAGTTAGGCATGTACGCTAGCCACTCGACCAACGAAGGGGTAGATTATATTATCCACACTTTTTAAGTTAAACTATTGTACTTTCTACTATACACTTTATTTAACACTTTATCTATACTAATACTATAAACAAGAAATGTTTGATTTTTTGTTTGTTTGCTTGCTTGAAGCGAATAGGCTTCGAAACTACTGTACCGATTTCAAAAATTCTTTCACTTTTAGAATGCTAAATTAATCCTGAGTGACATAGGTTTTATTTCATCAAAATCGGTGCACTAGAAGCCAAGTTACGCAGGCGGAGCTGCGTGAAACTGCTAGTGTTGATATATATATACAAATATATACTATAGCCAACCGGTTCCAAATTTCATGCCATTATTAGGGCTGTCACTTCACCACCTTAAAAAAGTGTTTATACAATGGAGTTACACCAAGAACCGACGATAACAGTATAGAGACAATAATATCTACTTAACTTTACTCTTACTTTAGTCTTTGATTTTATTAATAAGACAAAAAGTGACTTGGAGTAATAATATTTATATATGTATGTAATAGTTAAGTATAAAGGAGAGTAACCAAAGTTATGACACTCTTGCATGCACGTAGCTCCTCTTACTAAGTGCAACGAAACCGGCAAGATAAACTGACAGATCTAATAATTCCTTATCTTGAATAGGATAATGGTAAAATTCTAAATTATTAATACATACCGTGTTAGTCCGGGCTCCTTTGCAGAATAGGCTATCTGCCTTCCTGCCAGCCAGCTCGTGAAAGTCGAATATAGGCTTACCGTCTCTAACATCGTGACCAGTTAAGCGCAACTTTCATATCAAAAAATAAAAAAAATAAGTTTGCTATGTTTTTCATTCGCCCAAATCATACGACACTAGTTGCCTTATATCTGAATGCCTTTAGACTTACATTCTAATTATACGGGTTATACTTTTTCAAGTAAACTTTATACAAATTCGGGTTTGCTATGTATCTATGGAAGTCCTGCCTCTTATTACGGAGTATTTATATACTCTTTGATCGTGACATCCTATTAAGTGGCAGAGTTTCGCAGCGCTTTGCCCGGATTGGTACCACCGCCTTACCTATTGCCACCATAACGTCCAATGCTTACTGTTGACGTGTTCCGGTTGGCAACGCACCATTTCCAATTTTGGTGTCTCTAGGCGGCGTGAATTTCTTACCATCACGAAATCGGTCTGCTTTTTTGCCTTCCATAATCATAAAAAAAACCGTCATGTATAATTATCATTTAGTTGACTAACTCAACTATCAATATGTCAAATGTCAACGACGCCACAATACAAGTATAAAACAGTTTATGTATTTTATTAACTAAGCTTAGTTGCCATACTGTTCCATATACTGGCATGTGTTATTATTATTTAGTTGACAGACTCAACTGTCAATATTCCCTGTCAAAGCTTGTCGACGACGACACACTACAAATATGGAACAGTATAAGGTTTTCATCAACTAAACCTAGTTGCCATACTGTTCCATATTTGTTGGTGCATATACTGTACAGAGTAGAAGGTACACCTGTTACTTGATAAATAAAGCAATACATAAAAATTATGTTATTATTTACCAAACCGAAATAATAAGTATTGGGATCACTACAAAACAGGTTCTCTATTAAGAAGAAAATTCAATTCCTCACTATTGAAGTTTAATTGTTTTCGAAAAAACAAAAATAGTTCTATCTTTTTTTAGCATGTTCAAAAATATGAATAGGATATTTTTTCCATTGATTGTTCAAAATTAGTCTAAATCGTCATAGAAATTCATGTCATGGTAGCTTCCTTACTCAAGCTCATTTAGTGAGATTTGTCGGCGATGATGAAATACAATATACACTGTTTTCTTTATATTATTTCACTTTAACTGAAAAAACTGTACAAAATATTACCTAAATTGACTTATAGTGTTCTTAATACATAGTACACGAAATGCAGTATTTACAAAAAAATACATTTATCTTTTCTATTGATGGCGCCAAAACTCTTGGTTATACTTGCTACAAAAAGTATGTGTAATAACTGCATTCTCGTAGTACTATCATACACAAATTAAAGGAGGAGAAACTTTATATGTGAAAGAGGCATTTATTTAAAATCTTGAAACGATCGAGGGATATAGTGACCTACTCTACAGTTCAACAAAATTTTTTAGATGCTACAATCTAATCTTCAGTATCTTGTAATCTTGGATACTAGTTTATAACCATGCAAAAAATATATCAATAAATATTAATCAAATGCTATAAACACTCAGATTCAATAAATAACGTTACTGATGACCATCATACGAATGCATTCCCGTCCGAAAATGCAAACCGAACCTCCTATATGATGGGTGACATCGTCGCTAAGATTCAGTTGGTTTGTGTTGTGCCGCTTTGTCACGTGCCGCTCTTTGTTAAAAGATGCCGCTACGTTAATAAAGAAAGCCACGGGCGGTCAATTAATATGTCAAGTAACTTTTACAAGTTAATGTATCACTGACAAATTATTACTATTTACCGCCATATCATATTTTGAAATGTCTTTGGCTAGTCATGGGCGCCATAAAGAAAAAAAGAAAGATAGAAAGAAGGAAAACATTTGTCAGACTAAAACTGAACACATCATTAATAAAAAAACAATAAATAAGGCGAGCATAGGCTTACTGCCACTAACACCGTAACATCCTATCTAGTGGTAGACCGCCTTACCTATTGCAGCCGCAATAAAGTCAGTGTTTGCTATTGTCGTGTTCCGGTTTAGAGGCCGGTAATCTTAGTTTTGCTCGAAGTCTAACATCCTGGCCTCAGGTTGGCAATGAACCATTACCACCTTTAGGTGACGTGAATTTCTTACCATCAGGAAATCCGTCTATTTGGTGGCCTTCCAATATCATAAAAAAATCTAAAAATCTAATTTAACCCTAAATATAAGCAACTCAAATAATGAACAAAAAAATGAAACAGAGCGTGGTAACATAAGTCCGCAAATAAGTAGAACCTCAGTATTTGTTAAGGCTTATTATTTCTTCAGGAATATGTGCGTGAAATATCTATTCTTTTGCAGATGTTATTTTGAAAATAAAAATAATGATATATTTAACTGGAAACGACAGAAAAACTGGAAATGATGGTAAACCAGCTACGAACATATTTTTGTAGAACATAGAGAAAAAAATATGTTTACATAAATTTAACATAAATTAAACTTTTTATTGAAATTCTCTTGGAAAACCTTAACAAAAACATGGAGTTTATTACAATGAAGTATATATTTCAAATATGCTTATTTTGTTACATTGACATTTATATCGACATTACGCTGATTCCTCGAGCAAGGTGATGATTATTATCTTTATTTTTTTTACTGTTTGGCATAGGTGCTAGCATCTGCTATTACTCAAAATTTTGTTCTAATCAAATATTTTATAATATTTTTTCCATTCATTGTTCAAAATTAGTCTAAATCGTCATAGAAATTTATGTCATGGTAGCTTCCTTACTCAAGCTCATTTAGTGAGATTTGTCGGCGATGATGAAATAGAATATACACTGTTTTCTTTATATTATTTCACTTCAACTGAAAAAACTGTATAAAATGTTACCTAAATTGACTTATAGTTGTTCTTAATACATACACGAAATGCAGTATTTACAAAAAAATACATTTATCTTTTCTATTAATGGCGCCAAAACTCTTGGTTATACTTGCTACAAAAAGTATGTGTAATAACTGATGTGTACTAAGCCTTATAACTTCTTGTTAAAATCAAGGCTTTAAATTTACAAATCCATCCAAAACGTATAGGTGGAACGAAATAAATATGAATATGAATGGGGAATCAGACAAGTACTGCGGCAACGGGTTTCGAATTATTAACTTTTGGAGTGCACTCGCCAGACCGCCGGGAATACGGGCCTGGCATCTCAACCCTCAAGTGCGTCTAGCAGGCCTGTCACATCCTAAACGCTCGAATTATTAACGGTGATTTTACACTTTAACCCTTTAGTGTCCATGTAAAGTAGAAACTGATATTTTTAAGGAACAACTTCATTACAGTGTTTTGTGAGTTCGGCTTGTGAGAAAATTATATTATTGTGTTTATTTAATGATAAAATATTAATTCACTTAGAATATTTGAAGCTCTTACCCTCGACTTTTTTTTGCGCTATGGGTTACAGATATGGTTTACTTTATCATGGTTTTCATACAATCTTTCATCCTTAATTATTGTCCTTTGAGGTTGGTTTTTTAAAACATAGCATGTGTATGAACCCGCGTCTTTCACTATATGCATATTAAATGATATAAATAATAATAACAGATTGATTTCGAAATCACTTTTATAAATAACTTGAATCGCAAAAACAAAAAATCTGAGAATATTCTTTAAAAAATATATTAAAAACGCCTTCAAGGCAATTTTTGAATAAAATGTTTCTTCCAAATTTAGAAAATTCCTAATTTTCATGTGAAGCAAAGAAATAAACGTGGACAATTTTGCTACATATAATTTAGGCCCGACGTAGACCCTTCTACAGATGACCGGGCGTACTTCGCAATCCGCATCTCAAGTGGCTACGAGTGTAGGCTTAGCGCTACGAGTTTCAACTACAACGAAATTATATTTTCAGAAGTACGATCTGTGCCTATACCTAGAATATAAATGATATACTCGTATTAATAATTTCGAAAGAAACTGTTTATGCTATTGTTTTGGTAGTGACTCGTGAAACGTGTAACGTTTGGTTGTGAAACGTGTTTTATCTCTTTTCAAGCAACTGATAAAGTACAATATGTGAAGTAAGCATATTCAAACATAAGCATATTCGTTGGTCGAGTGGCTAGCGTACACGCCCAACTACACCGATCAACCGCGAGGCTCGGCTTTGATTCCCGATGGGGGCAGGCATTTGTGTGATGAACACTTAGATGTCTGCATTTTCGGGTCTGGGAAGTTATTAAATTTCTTCTAGTATATATTTAAGTATTTCGATGTATTATTTTCGTTAACTAGCAGCCATAACACAAGCATATAATTTGCTTATTTTGAGGCTAGATTCAATTTGTGTAACTTGTCCAGTGAAACATGTTCGGTGTTAGTTTTGTAAAAGAATCTGCTTTTATAATTTAAGCAGTGATTTTTTGTATTTATATTATGCTACCTGTTTAGCCCTGACTCCGTTAGCGTAGAGTAGTAACGATTTTCATGCAAACTTTTTTTACCTATTACAGGTACATCACAGTTGAAAGTCACTCGCTTATGTTTAAACTCGGATCTCTATCTAAATGCGTGTCAAATTTCATGAAATTCAGTTAAGAGGTTATTGAAAGAGGTACAGATAGAAAGACAGGCTTTCGCATTTATATATATGCCGGTTTAATAAGGGTTAGTATAATAAGCTTTGTATAATTATACCTGCAAACAAAAATATAATGTAACATTCGTCCGCTACGACTTAAAAGGTAGACAAACTAACAATCACATTTTAACTTTATAACATTCAATCACCACAATTCAACAATCACCACATAATATCGCCGCGGCTTCGGCAAATAGTTGCAATCAAGGATAGTTTTGCTTATTCTGATAAAAATGGCTTAGAAATTAAAGTCAAATTATTCAAACAATAAAAAATGTATCACAATTAGTACATTTACAGTATCTTCACGCCCATATCCTCGAAGTCGTAGGTCGTAAGTCGCACCCATGACTAAATTCAAATTCAAATTCAAAATAGCTTTTATTACGTAGATCCATATACAGATTCTTGTAACGCGTCTATATAATTCTAAAAACTACCACCGGATCGGAACGCGGCCACTCACTGAGAAGATCCGGCGAAAGAAACTCAGCGGGCTTATCTTTTTTCTTATATATCTAATTTACAAAAGTTTATTACATTCACAAATAATTTGCAGAGATTGGCATGAGGAGCAATTAATCCCAAGCATTTCTGTCTTCTAAATATTCTGAAATCTTATAATAACTCTTACCATACAACTTTATCTTAATACATTTTTTAAATTTATTAAATGGTAAGTCTTTAATATGCCTAGTTTAATATAACTAGCCGAAGAAACTAAGTCCCACAATGTGATATGTGGCAAGCCTATTACCAACCGGGCACATATCCAATCACGGGAAACGTCATTTTTTTTGAAAAATTTAAAATATACATTTTCCATTTTTTTGTTGGCAATCACAGTAAATTTAGATTGAATTTAAATTCTTTTAATTAATTTAGTTAATTCCTCTCTCGAAATAGTTAACAACCATTCGGATGCTTCAATTCGGAGATTCACAAAAAAGCTCGAAATACGTGTCAATACTCACAGTCTTACGACGAAAAAAAGTAAAAACACATTAAACTCAAATTTTACTAAACGCTGTCGACAATTGGATTTTCAAGCAATTATATGGCGCCACGTCATACATGAATAGCATTTAACGGGTTGGACGCCAATTTTAGACAGTGTTTAGTTAAACCGTCGTCTAATTATAAGATGGCTAATGTCTTAGCACATTGAGATTTTTAAATTTTTGTAACCTTCATTGTCTACAAAAATTGTTTTATCTTTTATAAATGCTGAGGTTTCTATAATTTTCCATTAATATTGAAATATGAAAACGTTATCTAATTGTGTAGACTAATGAAAGAGATTGTGAGTGATTATGTTGGCATAAAATAGACTAAATTCAAAATTTGAACTTTCAAATCGCAAAATAACCAAGTTTTAAGATTACACAACTTTTAGATGTCAATGTTTTCACTATCCGAGATTCGATAGCGTCGTTTCTAATTTTTGCTTTGTTTAGTTTGTTGAGTCAAAAAGAAATAAAAAACCTCAGATAGCATTTGGAATCGTAATTCTGGTTTCTCGTTGATTATGAAGTTGTAAAATCCGCGACGTAAGCGACAAAATGGCCGTTTTAAAAAAAGATGATGACGTGGATTTAGGTCTTGTGGTGAAATTCTAAAAGAATTAATCGATCAGAACGATTCAAGTCATACAGTGATGTAAAAAGCACCATTGGCGATAGGCAAAGAATAAGAGTTGAAGTCCAGAATAAATAGTTTTGTTTCTAAAAATGTATCCCAAGCTTGGCAAAATGGCTTGAATTAAAATTTCTTTACTTTACTCTTATTTGCGCCAACAGAATTGCTGCCAATATCTATTTAATTACAAGCTGCCTTTTAAAGTAAGATGTTATTTACCTGCAAGCTTTGCTTTATTTAAAAACGTTGGCAGATTTATCTTCAATTAATTTTGCTTCATATAAATTAAGTGAACAACATTTTTAAAACAAACATCAATGAAATCAATTTTGTTTTTATTCTGATTCGTTTTTGTGGTGAAACAACATCGATTATTGTTTGTTGTTTATTCGGATTAAAACATGTTTGTCAAACAATCCGATGTAACACTTTTTTATTAAATGTTTGATTGGAGTTAAAAAAGTAAAGTTTCCATATTAAAAAGTATTTTAAGAGTCTCAGTAACATTTTAATAAGATTTAAAGTTATTAAAAATTGTCTTTCTTAAGAAGAAAGGAGAGTGTTATAAGTTTGACGTATCTGTGTGTGTTTTTGTGTTTGTGTGTGTATTTGTGTATCTGTAGCATCATAAACTTTGAACGGTAAGACTGATTTCGATGCAGTTTTTTGTTCGAGATGGTTCTTAGCTACGTTTCATATAGGTTTTGTTGAAGCTGTTGATAAATTTTCATTTAAAAGCTGTTGATAAATTTTCATTTAAAAGCTATAGATAAATTTTCATTTAAAAGCTATTGATATTTATTCATAAGTAATTGTTAATGACAGAAATCTCAGTGTAATAAGTCGAGAGCTTTAGGCCTAAAACTGGCAGTGACGGTTTTCCAAAGCCGCTTTTGTCTTTTCCCATGTGTAAAACCATGCCGTTAGGGACTTACCATGAAGATAAGTAAGTAAATAAGTAGAGCCATATGCTTGTTAGTAACATCTATAGTTAAAAAAAGATTTATAAGTTCAAGGTGAATTTAGTCTTATTTATAAAAATAAATTCTGTTACCTTGGTCATCGTATCACGTCAGAACGGATGAAACAATTGTGCTATTCATTTGTGGTTGTGTTAAATATTATCAGGTGAAGGTTCGTAATTTATAAATAATCTAGATTAATAGTTACGTCAAGACAACGTCTGTCGGCTCAGCTTGATTTGAGATAAATGTGACAATTAATAAAATTTAAGTTATTAATTAATTAGCTATTAATTATTAATAAGTTATTAAATAATTAGTTAGTAATTAAATAATTTGTACTTAAAGAACCTATGATGCAGATCGCTTGTCGT
This sequence comes from Calephelis virginiensis, assembly GCA_002245475.1. Lineage (NCBI taxonomy): Eukaryota > Metazoa > Arthropoda > Insecta > Lepidoptera > Riodinidae > Calephelis > Calephelis virginiensis. The sequence continues at coordinate 78,240 of NJDC01000094.1, forward strand.
GCAAAATCGGATCCAGTACATCGTGTCATCACCGAAACCGTTGCATAAATAATTGGTCGAAAGAACCTTCATAGAATAATTGGTGAGAAGCATCTGTTGAGCTCGCGTTGCCCAAAGTTAATTAGAAACCTTGCGAAGTCCAGTTGCGGTTTTAATAATTTGCAACGGTCGGGCGACTTGCCCAGAATTAATATACGTGTGGGTGAGATTCAAGATCGTTGATATTACAGACATTCAATAATTAAATTTCAGTTTAAGGATATCTGAATGTTTTAGCCCTGTCTGAACATTTACATGTTACATTATAAATAGTTTTGTAAGTTTGGTCACAATGTATATTATGGTTTGGTACAGAATTTCTTCATTATCGTTCTAGAGTTTGGCCTTCTACTACTGGACGTAGTGATATTCATCGTTGTATGTTTATTTTGCAAGCCATTTTTACAGGTTCAAATCTGGATTTGACTTCTTCGGATCAGACTGGTCTGATACGAATTTTTTTCTTTCCTTAAAATTTATAGCAACAAAATTACTGAATATTAATCCTCTTTTTCTATAATATAAGAACGAATTGCTAAATGTGTTGGTAAGCGCATAACTTCCTAACGACTGGACCGATTTGGTTAATACTTTTTTATTGTGTTAGTTATTATTAGGTGAAGGTTCTTATAAAGAGAAAAATCGGGAATGTTGCAGGGAAAATGGGAAAAGTAATAATTTATTATTTCCCATACGGTACCGGTGGAACGAAGTTCTTCGGGACAGCTATTTCGTTATAATAAAATATCAAGGAACCAAGTTATAATTAATACAACTGTTTGTCCTACCCTTATGCTTAATATAAATGAAAAGATTTTCATTTATATTAAGCATTTAGGCTAGTATTACGATTATTTTCAAAATTATTTGTTTTTTATTTATCAATACACAAATTTATTATAAATAAATAAATGGAAATCCATGGACAAGTTACAGAAATGGAAACTAACCCCAAAGTAAGCAAATTATAAGTTTGTGTTATGGGTGTCAGTCAACGATTTTAATACATAGAAATACTTAAATAGATACCAGGAAAAGTTTAATAAGCACCCACACCCAGAAATGCACATATCTAAATGTTCATCATACAGATGCCTGCCCTTGTCAGGAATCAAACCCGAGCCACGCGGTTGGTCGGTGTAGTTAGGCGTGTACGCTAGCCACTCGACTAACGAGGAGGTCAAAATAACCAAAGTATTATTATCTGTAAGGATATTAGCATAATTTATTTTTGACCTCAATTAGATTATTTGTATCTTAACAACTTAATGATAAATTAATGTGTTCGTCTCTGGGTGCGACTTAGATACAGAGCAGTCCACTCGTGCTGTGGATTACATAAATGTGATTAAATCCGTGGGATCCTCGTGTTGGTTCGGGCTCCTTTGCAGAATAGACCATCTGCCTCGTAACAGGCGAGCATGGCTTACCGTCACTAACACCGTGACATCTGACTATGTGCTAGAGTTTCGTAGCGACTCGCCCGGATTGTTACCACCGCCTTATGTATTCCTGCCACCATAATGTCAGTGCTTGCCGTTGACGTGTTCCGGTTCGGAGGATAAGGTAGCTGGTTACTTTTGTTCAATGCCTAATATCCCCGCCTTAAGTTGGCAACGTACCATTATCACCTTTGGTGTCTCTAGGCGGCGTGGCGTGAGTTTCTTACTATTAGGAAATCCGTCTGCTTGTTTGCCTTCCAATATCATAAATAAATTAATAACATTAGTTTGTAATAGTTTAGAGGTAGGTGAATATTATGTGTAGTATAAAAAACTTTTTTTACCACTCTTACTTTTTTAATAAACAAACAAACCCAAATAAACGCGAAAGCTATAAGCTTTATTATAAACAGTGTCGAAGAAAGTGTTCTTGATTATTCAGGATGTCAAACTTAGCTCTGTCATTAATGGGAACGTCAGTTTCTAATTACTGGAGCCAGTTATCACCTGCGCCTGACGGGTGCGTTTCCACCGCAGACGCTAATTTGGCTGGAACCCTCGTATGAGCCCCAATATTGTCGAAATCGCACAAATATGGTGAATGCTGAATGAGTATTTTGGTACAATTTGACTAAGTAATACCCAGTATTTATTATGTTTATTGATTGAAAGAGTATATTTTTTATCACGATTTATTAATTATATTATCGTTGCAATTTGCGTCTACAGCCATATGCTATAATTGAATGTTAAAGATGTCAAAATTATTAATACATTTGCAGTTAGGCTGTGGTGCCGTAGGTGTGTGCGTTTGTGCATGCGTATGTGTATGTGTATTTCTGTGGCATATCTTTTAAGCGGATGGACCAATTTCGATTCGGATTTTTATTAGAAAATTGTCGTAATGGATATGGTTTTAAGCTGAATTCCGTATAAGTTTAATCAAGGGTTCTTGATTTTTTTTTAATTGTAAGGTTATCGTGTGGTAAGATAGCGAACACGCGAAATGGCTCTCCTGATGGTAAAAAAAAAACGTGCCCTACGAACACTATAGATGTTCAAGAACAGCGGTCGGCAACCTTTTGGCAGGCAAGGGCCACAAGGCGGCAAAATAAACTAAAGGTGGGCCACGCTTGTAATATTTACCCTAGAAACCAAATGTACAGGTACGTATAATTGGCCATATCCCACAGAAAAAATGAAAATGGGTGGAGAGAAGCGCGTTCTTAAAGCGGAATCTACATTATACGGTCAAGCGCGGAACGTTCACGTATTTATTTTGATATTTATAACTTGTTTTCAAGACATTCACGGGCCGCAAATGAGACGTCGGCGGGCCGACCGCTGTTCTAGAACATGACACTATCATTATGGTAGCAGCTAAGCCGTAGATTTCTACCTATGCAAGAAGCTGCATAGCACTCTACTACCAGTGGTCTCGTTGGTAATTAAATCTACTCTCGCTTCTTACGACTTAAAAAAGTTACTGAGTCATAAATATAATAGGAATATTTAAGGTATTTTTGCCTGTTTCATGTCAAATTTTGGTACAGAAGGCTACACTTCAAGTTAAGTATTTTTAAATAAAATTAGACTCTGTTAAGGAATAGAGGTACCTATCTAGTATGGTGTTTGGCCATCCATACCAATAATAGGATTAAAAAAGCAATATTTTGAGATAAAACAACAAAAACATAGTTAATTATAAAAGGATTTATGCAAACCCTTTTACGAGCGCTGATAACTTCTATACCATCATTTTAAACAACCCTGTGTTCCAGGCATTCAAAACTTTGCAGACAAATTCGATCTGGACGAAGCGATTCGGACCACTGCATACATTGATATAACTATTTGTACACTGACGCTACCTTCGTCAAATAGTTTCAAAATTGCTCTTTGTATTGACTTTCACAACTTGAAATAACGTTACGGTTTTGTGATTCACAAACAATTTCTTTCAAAATACCTGGGATAAGAATAACATATATTATGTTTTCAAATGAAAAACTCTGATACTGTCTTACGTATTACTTAAATTTGATTATTATTTTAATAGCCTTAAGTTCCTTTTTTATAGAATCATTGGGGCTAACACTTTGTGTATTCATTTGAAAATTTGAATGTTTGGATGTTTCACCAAATGACGATGATGAGGGATATCAAATATATGTATGTTATGTAGTAATGCTTGTAAAAAAAATCATTTCATTGAATGAAAATCATTTTCATTTTCATTCAATTAATAGTCTTCATTAAAGACTATGGTATTATTAGCTTTCAGTTGCATCTTCCTTTACGATTATACAAAATCTATAAATGTGAGCATTTATACATTCGATTCGATATATTCCACCACTTTGAACCACGACTGTAAAGTTACATCTAAATCCGTTAAGAAATTTTTGTCTAAAAAAAACAAACACACATACATTTATTCATCTATCCTCAAAAATTTTCGGAGTTGTCGTAAGGGTGGTAACTAGATCAACGAATATCTTATCAGGCTAATAATAAAATTGCTCTATCTGCTGTTTTTTTTTTGTTACAACACATTCTAAAGCCGTTAATGCTTTTCTTACCACTATAACACGTTTCATATAATTTTATTTTACAATAAAATGCTCAAATACCCAAAAAGAACCGGTTCACAAGTTTATAATAAAGCATGATTCACACGTGTCACGGAATTATGAAGATAATATTTCCAAAGATCGATAAATCTTCTATTGTCAAGAACTGCAGATTTAACGCAGGATGCTGAACCAGTTTCGCCCCTCACAATCGTGTTTCACGGTACAGTAATTTCGAAGCTATTTCTCTAAGAATTTTATTCTTGTTAATTAAGAATTGGTTGCACGAGTAACGAGATTATCTCACGGTCTTTAATTGGAGATCAGTGTTTAAAGAAGCGTTTAACAACAAAGTGAGAATCACTTTCTGTTAAGTAAAACAAAGCGAGCGGTGGGTGGTGTTAATTAATTTCTATCGAGTGTTTAATATTTTTTGAGATAACTTCGAAAAAGGGAGGAGGTCATATGGTCGAGTATTTATTTACACACATATATACATACATATCTTCACGTCAAGTCCTTTACGGGGTAGGTAGAGAATATGTAGTGCCAAATATCATGATCTTGAAAGACCTGTCTGACTTCCTCCACATTTATTTCTTTCTTATACAAACAGTTTTGGAGACTCTTGACACCTCCCATGGACTGTTTATTTGTGTATTTTTATGAATGTTAATCGATTTTATGGACATTTTGGAACCGATTTTGAAAATTATTTTTTTCTTTGAAAGAACGTACTTGTGAGTAGATCCCATTGCCATCAAGTTTGTATGTGATGAAATCACTCAATTTTTGTATACTACACTTTGACTGTCCCAATAATATAGTTGCTTCTCCATTACCAAATGTCCAATACGTTAGTTTAATGCATTCAATGTAATGTGGATATGGTGTAATTGAATATCTGTAAAACTTTAACATCCATTAATCGACATAACGCCATAATCCATTCACGTCTTCAATTATGATGTGATATTGGTGGTGATTCTGCTGTTCACAAACTAAACTTATTTTAGATGCATGCTATCTTTCTCAAATGAAACAAAAACAGAAGAGATGGAACAGTTTAGACATGTCAGATTTGTGCGGACATGTCTAATCGTGATGTTTTTAACCAACATTTTGCGAGTGATAGATTAAACATCTGTAGAAATGACGTGTACGGTCTAATTTGACAGCACTAATAGTGTTTTGTTTCCTTCTGTTACTTTCGTTGAAAGAAGACAGGGATAACTTAAAATTAGTTTAGTGAGTGCACAACAAAATTACCACCATTATGATCAACGCGATATACTAAACAGTGTATTTCATGTTATGCACGGACGTATCGAGCCAGCTACCCAGTGCATTACATATAATGCATGGACAGTTAAAATGTTAAACGACTATCATTATTGAAAAGGAAATCGTTTTTTTTTTGGCAATTTTACTGTGTTAAAGTGATTGAAGTGAAGTTTTATACAACCGTTATTTTGGACTCGAAGAAAATGCGTCACGATAAAGAAACAAATACATAAGAGAATAGGATTAAGGCGGTGACAGATTTAAACCGTGTTGGTCAGGGTTCGATAAGTAGAATAGACAATTTACCTTTTTGCCTGACTGATCATAAGAGGTCAATTAATATAGCAATTTTGCAGAGATAAATTAATATATTTGTGGTTATTATATGTACACAATTAGCTGTTAACAACGGCTTTGCTCGCGTGGCAGTTAAAATATTTACAGATTATAGCCCATTAATAAAGACTTTTATACAAACTTTCAACCCCTATTTCATCCCCTTAGGAGTAGAATTTCCAGAAACGCTGAAATATGTATCTAGTCATTTTATTAAATAGTCCAAAAATAAAGTTTTATGTTTCTAACTTAAAAATGACAGTCTTCTATACAAACTTTCAACCCCTATTTCACCCCTCTAGGGGTGGAATTTCCAGAATTACGTCCTTAGTGGGTATCTACTCAATAAAACGACCCTACTCACCAAATTTCGTGGCTGTAACTCTAACAGTTTTTACTGATCAGATGATGAATCAGTCAGTCAGGACATGCTACTTTATAAGTATAGATTTTAAGGGTAGATTCTCAACAAAATAATCACATTCAATCTTAATCTATTAAACGGGTTTCGCAGCAAACTCTAAATCGTTCCCACTGACTGTAATTTCAAATTTCGCATCAATAGCTATCTCCTCTGTGGTCTAGTGGTTCAGTCGTTGGACTTGACTGCATTAGGTCCGGGTTCGATTCCTGGGTCGGGCAACAAAAGAAAAATTGGGTTTTTCCAATTTTCTAAAAAAAATGTTGCTCCGGATTGGAAATATACCCGGTTGGCGATAGGCTTGCCTATCACATTGTGGGACATAGTGTCGTCGGCTAGTCGTGGGTGCCCTGGTTGTGCCTCTGCCTACCACTTCGGGAATATGGGCATGAAGATACTTTTTTTAGCTATAATACTTACCAAATTTCATTGCTGTAACTCACAGTTTTTGCTCGGCTATGATGAATCAACCAGTCAGTAAATCTTATTTTATAAGTATACATTTTGTATTGAGCAAGCCTGAATAAGGTGAAAGCAATAAAATATACATAATTCTTTGCAGCTCTAATTTATAAGATTTGTCCATGTCACATAGCCACTTAGGTATCTACAAATTAAGTAAAATAAAGTTAAAATATTTATATTAGTATTAGTAGGTACACAACAATCCTAAAATAAAAAATGATCAGTAATTTCTACAAAACCTCAGCTAAAATTTTGATCACGCCAGATTTCTAACAAAAAAATATCCGACTATCTGTATAAAAGTTATGATGCTGGAGTTTTTGGCGCCATCGAGAGAAAAGATGGTCGAAGTTTTTTCATAATTATTGAATTTCGTGCTAATATTAAGTGAAATTAGTCAATTTTGGTGGCATTTTGTACAATTTTGTTCAGTAAAAGTGCACAAATGAAATAATCATAAAGAAATTAGCGTATCGTATATTTTCTCGTTGCCGCCAAATCTCGTTACATGAGCTTGTGTAAAAAGGCCACCGCTTTAACCAAGAGCCTGACATGACTTATTGACGACTTACGACTGATGACTAATTAAAATTATTTGAAATTGGTATAAAATTTGATGCAAATTTCTACTTGACTAATGGCTAAATACTAACGTGAAGGCCAAAACCTAAAGAAAGAAGAAAGAAAGAAGAAGTTATGATGCAAACAAACAGAAACAAATACACAGAAACATCGCTCTTTTTTCAGGGCTCAAGATTTAACGTTTTTGAAACGAATGTATTAATGTTTTTTGTCACGCTTGATTATAATTTAAAACGAATTAATATACTGGCACTAGTGCCTAGGATAACGTTTTCGTGCTTTCGAAATGAGAAGTCGAAGTTTGCGTTACGCTAGCGACGGAGGCTAAAATTACACATCATAAACATTTATAAGAAACGCAAGTTAAATTAGGCTGTATCTCCTTCTTTTATTAAATAGGAATGTTACGGAGCTAGACTCTGATTCTGATAAGATGGAACTTCTGATTGCTGTCACATCTTTGGTTCTGTTTTCGGCTCCTACTTCATCAATATTCTTAAAGTAGTGAATGGTGAAATCTAAACAAGAGGCGTAGGCTCATAAACTCTAAACAAAACATTGTTCATATACATTAAATTCTTTGATTAAGATTCATGTTGACACCTTATTTGTTATGGTTTCCTAGTACTTTTGTAGTGACCGCAAATGTTAATCTTAGCCTATTAGCCTAATCCGCAACAAATTAGCCTATATAATCTCCGATCGCCGATTAGCCTGTATATAATCTCGCCTATCTCAATCCCTGAAGTGGTGGGTGACAGCTAAGAAGAGGCGTATTGATTCACTTTCACCATCGTCCGAGGTCAGCTGCGCGCGGCTTCAGTAGGCCACTAGTGCATTTGCTGCATAGTCCATTCCGTACTGCGTTTTGCACCTAACGTTATGTGCAAGATGAAGACCATGTTGCGGAGTTCTATGCGTGTTGTGGTGATGAATGCTTAAACTCGTACGCTAATAGTGTGTGTGAGATATGTGTAAGTTTTACTCACTCATATGAGTGTGTTACATATAGTGTGTTCAAAAGAATGTGTGGTTGTGTTGTGTATAGTAAAGTGTCAATCAGATCAGAAAACTGAGTGTTGTATAGCAGATATGTGTATATGGTATGTGCAGATTATTAGTATACCTATAACTCGCGTTAGTTTACTTCATTCCTTAGCTCATATTATCAGTGCTCACTATTGTCATTTGCCGTTTCGGACAGAAGTGTAAAGGAAAATTTATTTGGGAGGAAGGTTCTATACTCCAGTCTCAGGTCTGCAATGTACTATTGGCTTTGTGAATTGGTTTGCCTTCCAATTTTATAAAGAATCCCTGTTGGTAAAAATTGACTACCTCTTTTAAAAAAAATAGTCATGAAACGTAACAATATCAACACTATAACAATATTAAACACTCGTTGAACACACGTTTGACGACACTGTCTAAAATTGGATTCTCAGTCAATAACAAACTGCCACGTTATTCACGTGAAGTACGTTGACTAGATTTCAATTTTAAACAGTGTTTAGTTAAAAACACGTTTATTTTTTTTATGGTACCGTACAATTTCAACAAATGTGATTAGCTCAGAAGTGGGATCCACGTAATCAAATTGTTAAACGAACAATTACACAGAACTTTAATTTTGATAGATTTGGATATTATCTAACAGTTTCGATAACCGCATATACACGGGACTATAAAGCATTTTATATTAAACGTTTTGAATTGTTGAAAAGTGACGAGTTTTCCCAAAAACCGTTTTAAAACAAACCAGCTATTGCAACCGGAAAATCACAAGGCTTTGTTTATAGGGAATTTTCCCAGTAGCTCGTAACCATTAAAATGTTCGAATGTATGTGACTTTCGTCTCTCTTACAACACATTTTTACACGCTTTTTATTAGCTTCACCTGTATGTTTGTATGTTTGTTTGTATGTTTGTTTGTAACTGACTTCTTTGGGCGCGATTTTGACCCACTTTAAACGGCCAGATTTCGTTCAAACTTTGTAGATTTATTGAGGGCCGATGACAATACACTAATTTGATAAAATTATTCCATTTTTTAATTTGCAAAATATGATTTTTGTTAATTTATATAATTTCCATCTATAGTCGATAAGGTGAGAAACTTAATTTTATTTTTTTACAATTTTTCTTACAGTCGATAAGACAGGACTTGATGTTTATTTAAATTTCCAATAATTATCTTTAGCCGTTTTCTCTAATATTGACAAATTTTTGTATACTAAAGAGAATTTCAATTGTACAAAACAAATAATAGTTTAAAAAAAAACACGCTTTTATAAAGACACGCTTTTATTAAAACACGCTTTAATAAATCGATTTGTTAAAGCAACGGAATAGCTTGTTCAATAACAAATTTTATTGATAAGAAAACTATTTTATTATTGCAACAAAAAAATTTATTACAATAACAAAGCGATTTTGTTAAAAC